>JAGXOD010000320.1:0-24255 GCA_020368025.1 Brachyhypopomus occidentalis
ACAGGAGTCCCCATCCGATAAATTTGCCTCACGGGATTCATGTTTACATTCTGTGTGATGTTTACATCCTGTGCGATGTTTACATCCTGTGTGATGTTTACATTCTGTGTGATGTTTACATTCTGTGTGATGTTTACATTCTGTGCGATGTTTACATCCTGTGTGATGTTTACATTCTGTGTGATGTTTACATTCTGTGTGATGTTTACATTCCACCCTCTGTGAATGCTGAGGGTATATATGACATCATCCACTTGACCTTCATGCGCCTTTCTGGAGCATTAGGCTGGACGCTCCAACTCATTCTCTCATTCTTCTATCTATATCAGATCTACACTCACCGGCCACTTTATTATTACACATTGCTAGTACCTGCTTGGACGCCCTGTTGCCTTCAGAACTGCCTTAATCCTTCGTGGCATAGATTCAACAAGGTACTGGAAACATTCCTCAGAGAGTCTGGCCCATATTGAGATGATAGCATCACACAGTTGCTGCAGATCCATGATGCGAATCTCCTGTTCCACCACATCCCAGAGGTGCTCTGTTGGACTGAGAGCTGGTGCCTGTGGACGCCATTCGAGTACAGTGAACTCATTGTTGTGTTCAAGAAAGCAGTCTGAGATGATTCGAGCTTTATGACATGGCGCGTTATCCTGCTGGAAGTAGCCATCAGAAGATGGGTACACTGTGGTCATAAAGGGATGGACATGGTCAGCAACAATACTCAGGTATGCTGTGGCGTTGACACGATGCTCACTTGGTACTAATTGGCCCAAAATATGCCAGGAAAATATCCCCCACACCATTACACCACTACCACCATCCTGAACCGTTGATACAAGGCAGGATGGATCCATGCTTTCGTGTTGTTGACGCCAAATTCTGACCCTACCATCCGAATGTCGCAGCGAAATTGAGATTCATCAGACCAGGCAACGTCTCTCCAATCCTCTATTGTCCCATTTTGTTGCGCCTATGCAAATTGTAGCCACAGTTTCCTGTTCTCAGCTGACAGGAGTGGCACCTCGTGTGGTCTTCTGCTGCCCATCTACCTCAAGGTTCAACATGTGCGTTCAGAGATGCTCTTCTGCCTCGGTTGTAACGGTTATTTGAGTTACTGTTGCTGTTCTATCAGCTCAAACCAGTCTGGCCTTTCACCTCTGACCTCTGGCATCAACAAGGCGTTTGTGCTCACAAAACTGCAGCTCACTGGATATTTTCTCTTTTCGGACCATTATCTGTAAACCCTGAGTTTCTGAAATACTCAGACCAGCCCGTCTGGCACCAACAACCATGCCACGTTCAAAGTCACTTAAATCACCTTCCTTCCCCATTCTGATGCTCAGTTTGAACTGCAGCAGATCGTCTTGGCCATGTCTACCTGCCTAAATGCATTGTGTTGCTGCCATGTGATTGGCTGATTCGACATTTGCGATAATGTTGGACAGGTGTACATAATAAAGTGGCTGGTGAGTGTATTTTAGGTGACATCAGCCACAGGGATGAGTGTGAATGCCAACAGGGGGAGCTGTTGTTTACCTTAACAAACTGAAAGGGTTTCAGCTCCAGGGACTTTCCATCTCCCGCCACCAAAGACACATGACCTCACACACAGTGCCACACTGCCAGGGAATTTACAGAGTTTATACTGCACTGTGTGAACAGAGACACACACACAGGGAGAGAGAAGTCTATTTTTGATAAAACAATCAATTGGACTGTTGGTCAATTATTAAGGGTGTTAGTGATGGTTCAAGCACATCACAAATGTAATCTGAGGATCTAAGGCCAGATTTCTTTTGTTTCTTTTGTGTGTGTGTGTGTGTGTGTGAACATAGGTGAAAACTGTATTACTGTATGAAATTCTAACAGGAGTCGGTCTGCAGCGTCTCCACTCAGCAGAATCATCTTCACACACACAGATTAGATGAATCAGCTCTTTGAATCACTATATAGGGGAGGGAATGTATATATGACAGGGAGTGGATGTGTGAGGAAGGGGGGCCCTGCTGGGTGTTGGACGGTTCTCGGGGGCGAGGGGCGCTGGGGCCTTGCTACTGGCCCGTGGGGGGGGGGGGTGGCTCTGTTTCCTCTGGTTCCCCTGGGCCTGCGCCCCGTGGTTGGAGGGGTGCTGTCCGGGGTCTCCATCTCCGGCCACTGGGGCGGGCATGCGGGGATCACTGGGAAGTGCGGCCCTGGGGCTCCACTGCCCCTGGAGGGGCCACGGGTGGGCGGGATCCCCTGGTCTCTCTGCCTGCCTCTGGCCTCTGGCGGAAGGTTATCGCAGCTTTCTAACCTCGCGCTAGTAAGTGCATTCCGTACATATATCCTAGGGTGCACTTACATAAACACACACACTCACACATACACACACATCAGTCATTTGTGCTGTATGTCTTAGGCACACTTTCTGCTCTTCTTTCAGGAGCAGCAGTTGATGAACCATTGCAGTGGTCATTAGCGCTGTGTTCTTTCTGCCCTTCTGTCTTTTTCCCTACTCACTCTCTCTCCCCTCTTTTTCTTTTCTCTACTATCCTGTATGGTCCACCTCACCCCAATTATTTTCATCACTATTGTTCTGTATTATATTATATGTGATATGTATTTCATTTGATCCTTATATAAAAATAAAGTTGTCCCCCAAAGATGGGGGGTGGAGGTGGGCCCAAAAAAAAAAAAAAAAAAAAAAAAAAAAAAAAAAAAAGAATCACTATATTACCAAATGTACTTTCATTTTGCTTTCGAGGTCTGGTGAAGCTCAGAAAATAGTCCATAATGAAGTCATTTCCTTATAAATCATTACAGCTGTTTGGTCATTACGGCTGATTATTATTTGTAGAATGTAAATCTCTGTCTGTGTAACACTCACACAGTTCACACTCACACAATTCACACTCATACTCACACAGTTTACACTCAAACTCTCACAATTCATACTCACACAGTTCACACTCACACAGTTCACACTCTCACAGTTCACACTCACAGAGTTCACACTCACACAGTTCACACTCTTCACTAATGAAGCCTGTTCTCTGTCCAGTGTAAAAAGGTTCAAAATCACTCAGAATGTTGTGTAACGGTGTGTACAGTTATGAGCGGTCTCTCCAGTATTTAACTGAATGATGTTTATTCAATTGAATTATGTTTATTTACAGTAATAATTTTCAGTTTGTGTGTAGAGTTTTGAGAAACTGAGCCAAGTTTCGAGAAATGTGTTTAAACATTTGAGAAAAAACTGTAAGAAAACTCAAGCTAGAGATCAATAATGATCCAGGCCTTCACACTACTACTCTCATATTACAGTCAACCTCCCATCTGAATTTCTGCATAGCTACTAGTGATGTGATGTGTTACACTACGCTCCCATGCACAAAGAGAGGACTATAAAAACATGTTGGAGAAAACAAATGCATGTCAGACATTTCCAAAATGCAAAACTAAATTATGATTATATTTTATAATTATTTTTCATTGTATATGCTAAATAATTTAAGATTCCTCCAAACTGTAAATAATCTCTATACTATTACAATTAGCACATCTGCAGATCTCAGCACTCAGACTCGGAGTCCTGACAAAAACCTCACAGATGACTGCAGTAGAACAGAGTTCCTGCAGGGGGCAGTATGTATATCATGTGTCCTGTGATAATAACATACCGAAAGTGTTTCTGTATATATTTATGGAATTCCAGGACTTTCCACCAACATTCACCAAACAGCTCGGGCACAGAAAGAAAACAGGTTTGACATGATGTCCACATAGTGCCAGAGTGAGAGTTTACAACCCTTATACCAGAGAGAGAGAGAAGCAGGGAGGGAGAGAGGGAGAGGAAGGGAGGGAGAGGCAGAGGGAAAAAAACCATTTGGACTATAGGTCAATTATTTTATAAGTCAATATAATTTTAAAACACCTCAGCCGTATAACTTGTGTGTGTGTGTGTACATAAGTGAATACTGTGTTACTGTATCAGACATTAATATGAGTTTGCTAACAGGGTGTGCAGTGTCTCTACTCAGCAGAATCCATTTTCGTATCCTCATCTGACCCTCCACACCTCAACACTCTGTTACACTTCCTTCAACAGCTTAGATGAATCAACTCTTACAGTCACTGCTACAGTAGATCACACCAGATCGTCACCATAGTTACAGTTTGTTTCACTTCAGCAGTGACTGAATTGAAAAATCATGTTCAATTTAAACCCAGTGTTTTAAAAGCTCATTAACAGATTAGAACTTTAGAACTTAAAAACTGTCTATTAGTTTAGCCTGTTTTAATACAGTATTTCTGCAATCCTCACATATACTTTAACACCATTGTTAGAAATTTGGCCTTCAGGAATCAGATTCAGGAGTCAGGAGACTGGACGGCTTCAGTGTTGACAAGTTTATTAACACACAGAGCATGTACAATAAGGTGGATCACGACCAGTTCTTCTGTAGTCTTTTTTTTGGGAGAACCTTATATACATTGTGGAAGGTGGCAGGAGGAAGGAGGAGGAAGACGACGAGTTTAAGGGGAGTAAGTGGGGGATGAAGGTGAGGAGGAAGAGGAGTTTAAGGAGGGGTCACTGTGGGATGAAGGTGAGGGCACTTGGGCAATCAACATTGGGTTGGGTAGTTGATAATCGTCACCTTAGGGTTAAGACTTCAAAGGATATACAAGCAAAGGACAGAGGTGTTGGGCATGCAAAGGTGGGCAACCATCCCACACTCTCAGGGATTTTGATGGTTGCCACATCAGGGGTTGATTGTATATAGACAGACAGCAGACGAAGAACAATCTCCATAGAGACAAAGGGGTGAGATCTTGAAGTCCACAGTGACTATTTGGACAGGATGCCGAAGATCTTGTCCTCATCTCCAATCAACTGTGCAGATGTTTTGGAAGAGTCAGGAAATCATCCAGATGTCAATGCGGTGGTTGGAGCAGATGGGATCACCGTCTCTGCTGTATGGTTCTGTAAAACACACAAAGGGGCATACGCAGTGATCTGTTCATCATCAAAAGTTTGAAAAGTTTTATTCTACTGTCACACCATGCTGCTCCCCACTGTCTGTCCCTTAGAGAAGGCTGTTATGGCGATGCACAGTGTTGTGATGTCTTCACCTCAAGGGTAACCCCCATGATAATAGAAATCATAGTTCTTCCTTGAGGCTCTGTACATCACCCACCTCCTCTTTTGCTGACCCTCAAGTTTATTTCTGAGGAGCAGGCACAACCTTACAATGGGAAACATGAATATTAAACATCTTTTCCACTCCAATGTGACCCAAAGAATGTAGCTGTGTAGCTAAGTAAGGGAGTAATGACTCGGTGCGACTAATTTTTCCCCTTTGGTCCAGACACCATCTGGACCAATTTTTTGCACCTGAATCAAACCAAGTCCAGAGTTCCCAGTTAGGGGAGTCAGACTGTAGCTTGTGAATTGAAGAAATGTCATTAGTGTTGCATGCTGTGCTAGTTAGAGATGCAATGCTAGCTGGTGGGAATAAAGTTGCCCTTTGGCTGCTTCATCTGCAGATCTATTGCCTTGTGCTTCAAATGAAGTACCACCTGTGTGTGCTTTAACTTTAACAATGGCTAGATCTGTGGGTAGTTTGACAGCTTCCAAGAGACCCTGTACTAGGTCAGCATTCTTAACTGGAGTGCCAGCAGCTGTGAGAAAACCCCTGTGACTCCACAGGTGCCCAAAGTCATGGGCCACACCAAAAGCATATCTAGAGTCCGTAAAGATTGTGGCACTTTTACCTGATGCTAGTCTACATGCTACAGTCAGAGCTACCAACTCGGCTTGCTGGGCTGAGTAGGAGGGAGGAAGGCTACCACTGGCCAAAGTTTGAAGGCTGTCCGTCACCGCCCATCTGCGCTGACCATCAGTGTGAGTTGAGGAACCATCAGTAAAAAGAATCAAATCCGTATTTTCAAGAAGGATATCTTAAAAACAGGATGAGGACTTGATAATTCAATGCAGTCATGATCATCCCCTTCCTCATAGGCATCGGTCAGTGAGGACATCATGGAATGAGGACCTTGCACTGTGACTATTTGTTCTAGTGTCCGTGGTGCAAATGCCAACAGTGCCAGATAAGTAGCCTGTACTGCCCTTAAACATGGACCCATTCCACATGCCACAGCATCTAATTTAGCTGAATGATAAGCTACTGGACACTGCATACCACCATGTTCCTGAGTCAGGCAGGATGTCATAAAACCACAGTCTTCATGCACAAATACAGTGAAAGGCTTGTTTGGATCACAAAGGCCAAGAGCTGGTGCAGATATCAGGCTGATTTCAAATTTACAAAAGCAGTGGTTGTGTCATCTGTGTGTACAAGAGGATCGTGTTGCCCAGGATTACCTTTAAGCAGATCGTATAGTGGTTGTGAAATCGCATCAGTTAATGAAAGTAAGTGTCTCAGCTTGGCGATATTACGTAAATGGAAAAAGGCAGCCTTAGTGACATTGCATATATGTGTGTCAAATGAAAGATCCGAATCAATAGTGACACCTAAGCTTTTTGCGGTAGACTTAGGTGTTACTGAAAACCCATCTAGGGTAAGGGGGAATATCAGCCCAGCTGCTTCTAGCAGCTTTAGGCACAAAGAATCAGCACCTCAGTCTTATCAGAATTTAGTTGAAGAAAATTAGACGCCATCCAGTTTTTAATGTCCTGGACGCAGTTCTCAATCTTGAGAGTAGTGGCGATATCATCCGCATTGGAAGATATATACAACTGAGTATCATCTGCATAGCAATGGAAGCTAATACCATGCCTACGGATGATAGTGCCCAGTGGAAGCATATATAATGAAAATAATATGGGGCCCAGTACAGATCCTTGTGGGACACCATATTTTACCTTAGAATGCTCTGAGCATTCGTTGTTTACTAGTACAAATTGGTAACGATCTGTCAGGTAGGACCTGAACCAGGAGAGTGCTTGACCTCTTATACCAATGAGTGTCTCCAGCCTATTAAGTAGAATATTATGATCAATGGTGTCAAAAGCCGCACTGAGGTCTAGCAGTATGAGAAAAGAAATGTGTCCTTTATGTGTCCTTTTTAAGTGCAGTCTCAGTGCTGTGATGGGGTCTAAATCCAGACTGAAATAATTCTAAGACATGTTCTGTCTGTAGGAAGGAAGAGAGTTGTGAAGAAACTACTTTCTCTAGAATTTTGGATATGAATGACAAATTAGAGATAGGCCTATAGTTGGACATTTCCTGGGGGTTAAGACCAGGTTTTTAATTAGCGGCTTGATAACTACAAGTTTAAATGAACTGGGAATATAGCCCAGGCTCAGAGAGCAGTTTATTATAGTGAGCAAAGGTTCTATATTGCTATGCAGTAATTCTTTAAGTAAATGGGTTGGTACTGCATCTAGTATGCATGTGGAGGGCTTGGCAGATTCCACCAATGAAATAAGCTCCTCACGACCAATTGGGGGAGAAGGACTCTAACAGGGCATCAGAGCTGACCAGACAGCTGTCAAGGTGCATAGGCATGTTGACAGGCTCTGAGATAGCACAACCAATTTTTTCCCTAATTTTATCAATCTTATCATTAAAGAATTTCATTAAATTATTACTGCTAGACTCTAGTGGGATTAGTGGATTGATTTGATCATGGCTCCTCTTTAGGCTGGAAACAGTTTTAAATAGTAGTGCAGAATTGTTTTTATGTTTTCTATTAAAGCCGAGGGCGGCATGGTGGTGTGGTGGTTAGCACTGTCGCCTCACAGCAAGGCAGACCGCCTTGCTGTGAGGCGACAGTGCTAACCACCACACCACCATGCCGCCCACCACAGCACCATGGCGGTCTGGATTCGATTCTCGGTCTGGGCTGCTCTGTGTGGAGTTTGCATGTTCTCCCTGTGCCTGCGTGGGTTTTCTCCGGGTACTCGGTTTCCTCCCACAGTCCAAAGACATGCATCTTAGGTTGATTGGTCACTCTAGATTGCCCGTAGGTGTGACTGTGTGTGTGCGCGTGTTGGCCATGTGGTGGACTGGCGAACTGCCCATGGTGTACCCTGCCTTCGCCCAGAGATGCTGGGATTGGCTCCAGCCCCCCGTGACCCGACTAGCGGGAATAAGCGGTACGGATAATGAATGAATGAATATTAAAGCCGATAAGTATGAGGATTTTGCCGTATGGAGGGCATGCTTATATTCAATAAGGCTGCTTTTCCATGATAGTCTAAACACTTCTAACTTTGAATTTCGCCATTTACGCTCCAGGATCCGCGTGGCTCGTTTGAGACTACGCGTGTGCTCGTTATACCATGGTGCTATTCTTCTCTCAGAGGCTCTCTTATAGCGTAATGGTGCAACCTTGTCTAATGCTGTACGAAGAGAAGTCTCAACGTACTCTGTAAAATGCTCTAGTCCTTCCGGAGCTACAGGTGTATCAATTTCTGTCAAACCAGGTAAAATATCAGTACCTACCTCACACACACTGGGTTAGACATCTACAACACATCCACCATGCTCTTTACACATGTGGAGTAAGGCAGAGTCTCCAGCACCTGGAGCAAATTCTCAGCTGCAGGCCAAGGGCACTAGGAGAGGAACCGATAGAGGTCTAGCCAGGTTCTGGAGGAGCTCAATCTGGCCGAGCCAGAGCTGACTGAACTAAATGTTCCTGATGCTCCTTGCTGGTGTCACCATTGTCATGTCTGGACAGCTACTCATACACGATGCTTTCTATCTTTCTTTATTTTTTTGCTGTATGAATGGAATAGAGAATAAAAAATACAATATAGAATATACAATAATGAATTTATAATAAAGATATAACTGCATGCTGATTTGGAGAACTGTATCAAGAGCATTGTTGGTGAAAACATTGTCCATTCTTCAGGGCATACTGTGATTGGTTCATCTGGTTCTGATGGGTTTGTTCAGATGAAGAGCAGTGCAGAGTGATCTCCCAGATGTTCCCTCAACAGGCAACAAAGGGTGTTTTTGCCAGCAGCCATGGAACCTTACAACCTCCCCGTTGCTGCCAAAACATGGTACTAGAACGTCACTTGTGTCCTATGCTGTTTATTACTTATCTTCCTCATTTCTCCTCATAGTTAACTAGTTAATACTTTATGTTATGTACAATGTAATATGAAAACAATAGACCCTGTTGCACACTGCATCCATAATAAGAATTGTAAATAGCTGTAATGTCGTGTTTAGGTGTAGTGGGGAGGAAACAGCATACACATTTGGACTGTGAGTATAATATTTAATAATAAGGAGATGAACAAAAATGTCTCAAAGACTCAGAGGCATCACTTAATGACATTCACTTTTCTGTAAGTTTAATTTGTAACCTGAAAGATTTCCAAATTGCTCTTACGTATACAGTATTTGTGGTAAGGAAGAAGTTGGGTTGGAATTGTATAGCAGTAAGTCATCTGCATATAGAGAGCTTGTGGGTCGGTGCCTTCAAACTGTTCAAGGTTACGAAGTAGTATAGCTAGTGGTTCAATAGCTATATCAAATAAAAGAGAGGGGGAGAGAGGGCATCCCTGGGTGGTACCTCTCACGAGTGCAAAGTGAGGGAGTAATTATTATTTATATGTAGTGAAGCAGTTGGGGATGTGTACAGGAGCTGGACCCATTGTATAAAATTTTAGTCAAAACCAAACTTTTTAAGACATAAAATAGGTAAGCTCTTTCCACTCTATCGAATGGCTTTTCTGTATCTAGAGATACGACTACTTCTGGAGCATCAGAGGGAGGGGAAAATAGTATATTGAGGAGTCTCCTGGTGTTAAAGAAAGATTGTCTACCCTGAATAAAGCCCACCTGATCTGGGGCAATAATTGTTGGCAGCACTGGCTGGAGACGGAGAGCTAAGACCTTAGCCAGTATTTTTATAACATCTACATTTAACAGGGAGATTGCTCTGTGACTGCTGCAGAGTAATGGGTCTTTGTCTTTCTTCAGCAGAAGAGAGATACAGGCTGTGGATAGTGTGGGCGGTAGCGTACCCATTGTAAAGGAATTATTATATAATCGCATTAAGTAAGGGGCTAATACATCTGAAAATGCTTTGTAAAATTCTACTGTAAATCCATCAGGCCTGGGAGATTTACCGTTCCTTAGTGAAGTTATTGCTTCTTTAATCTCCAGTGCAGATACTGGCCGGTCCAGGCCCCTACATGTGAATCATCTATTTTAGGAAAGGTATGAGAATCAAAATAATTGTGAAGCATTTGGGGATACGGTGGAGCAGGTAAACTATATAATTCAGCATAGTAATTGAAAAATGTATTTTGATCTTTCCTGGATCAGAAACTACTGTACATCACCAAATTGGGATCATATCTTAGGGATGGATCCTGGACACACTTGTTGTTCGGGTCTATTGCGCGCTAATAGCTTCCCTGCTTTATCTCCCTGTTCAAAATATAGCTGCCTAGTCTTTTTCAGCAAAGTCTTTGTCATAAGTGTTGTCAGTAGGTCAAATTCTGAAAGTAATTGGAGACGTTTTTTGTACAATATAGATGTGGGGGTAGACGATAAAGTATATCAAGTTGGAACAGTTCATCCTTTATACGCCTCTTCTCTGCCTTTCTGGTATAAGAGGAATAAGAGATGATCTGTCCGCGAATATAACTTTTAAAAGCATCCCACAGAGTATTGCTGTCTACCTCCGGGTATCATTGATTTGGGAATAAGAGGTCATTTCTGTCTTCAGAAAATCTTGGAGTGGACCCATAAGTGACCCATCCAAGCCCTTTTAATACATGTTGTAAGTGGGTTTCTTGAAGGAAAATAACATTAATATTAATATTTTAGTAGTTTTGACACAATAGTTCATACCTTTGGTGTTCCAGGACACAAAATGTACTGTTTTGTCATTACCTACTCTGTTAGTGCTCATTTAGCTAATTTGTGATACTGACTTCAGTCTGGAAGCCATTTTGGAGAAAGGAAGAAAGAAAAAAGGATAAATAAACAAAAATAAGCCATACCTGTACCAGCCCAAGGAATTTCAAACTCAATTGCCCTACACAAGAGGTTATATACCACTTGCATTTCTCCCGGCGACTTGCCCTGTGGTTTTCTGCAATGATAAACCTTTTCTAGGAACAGTAAATGAGATGTGTTTAAAGCTGTCCATAGTGGAACGGCTTGCCCCTCACATCTAGAACATTGTAAACGAACAATCAATCTCCCAAAGTTGGGTGTCAAGCACACTGTAAACCTGTAGTTCCAGGCCTCTTAAGTTAGTGATAGGACATTTGAAGTGTAGATAAGATAAGATAACACTTTATTAATCCCGAAAGGAATTGCAGAAAAAAGTTAGGAGCCCTAAGAATTTTAGGGTTCTGCTAGACAAATATTAAAGTTTTCCTCGGTTTCCTAGGTTGCCAATTATGTCCCCACTGCCGTTCAGGGATTGCAATTTGCCAAAAAGTCTTTGGTTTCCCGACCGAAGTAAATATTTATCTGATTCTGATCTGATCTTGTTTGGTTTTGAAGCCATGTTTCAGTTGTTGAGACTAAAACTAAAGTGGAATTCGGTTTGCGACAAAAGAAGAAACCATAAGGATTGAGAAAAGTATAAAGCTGTAAAAAACTTGTCAGGAGCGAGTAGTCTGCACATCTACTCCATTTCTCGCCTAACGGAAGTCTATGTGGTTTAAAAAATAGCTTGATTAATATTGGCTCTGTTATTTAAAGCTATATCTATCATTGGTTAATCAACTGTCCCCCTAAAATTGTCTTGGTGAGTTGAATGATTGTGTGTGCCTGCATGCCTCAGTGATATATATCCCCTCTCCCCTCAAATGAGGTAATGAGTGCAGAATAGGAGGGCTTCTTAAAAAGAAAAGCTAACAGGTCTGTGAGAGCCAGAGCTCTTTCTGGTTGGTAGGTGATCAATACTTATTTCATGCAAGAAAATGCAAATTAGTCATTTAAAAATCATACAATGTGATTTTCTGTCTTTTTCTGTCTCTCACAGTTGGTGTACCTACAATAAAAATGACAGACCTCTCTATTCTTTAGGTGGGAAATAAAATACTTAATTATCCACTGTAGATGTAGATTTAGTCTGGCCTTTTCACATAGGTAGTTTCTACATTATTTAAAAAAAATATATTACTTAACCTAACCCTATACAGAAATAATTAAAAAATAATACCAGACAACCAGAAAAAGTGTAAGGTACAGGTGTGGAAAGTCTGTTAGAGCAGGCCTTTATAAAAAAAAAAGCTCTGTTAAATTCCTATTAAGATCACATATGCCATGTACAATACATTAAACCATTAAAATATGATATCGAACTACTATGTACAAATTTTACCGAACTTATAACATTTATGAAACGAATGTAGTATGAAGCATGAAATTTCAAATGGTCTTATCAAACTCATAAAATTCAGGTCGTCTTCTCATTCAAAAGGCACAACGGGCTCAAACCTTCTTTCTTCTTCTCCTCTTAGCGATTCGTGATTCTGCGCGTGAATCCTGCTTCTCATTGGACTCGTATTATACACGAACCTCCCCACGACGTCATGTGTAGGTTTATAAAATGCACTGGACTGAAAACGTTTATTATAAAACTGAGACCGCAGATTAGTAATTCCGGAGATTAGACTTCTCAAAAATGGATAGTAACGTGATCATGAAAGCTCTACTTTTCCTCGTGTTTAACATTAATCTGCCGTCGGCAGGTAAGTTAGAACCTATTTTTAATTATTTATGCTGTTAATATTTTTTTTGTATCTAGTGGATGTCTTGCACGGGTTCTCCAAGCATTAAGAGCTGCTTTCTCGGTCGTGGACTGCATTTTTCAGCATTTGGCTAACACTCTTATTTACAGCCATTTGGGTTACATGTTTTTGCAGTTGTGCGTGAGATATGTATGCTTCATGGGGATCTAACCCATGACCTCGATGTTAATTTATTAGGCGACTTAATCCTAAATTGCAGCGTTTAATTCGGTTAGTCCTGAAATGCCAGTTTTGACATTGTGGAAATGCTTGTGAATTATTGAAAATAGACTGGAACTCGTAAGGTTAATGTTATCTGTTCTGAACAAAAGAAAATGTCACCACATAATTTCTTAATAAAGCTGAAGGAATATGCCAGTAACCATGGAATCACCACGGGATTAAGACTTTTAGTGCGCTGCTTATAAATAAAGGAAAAACAACCCACTGTAAGTTCTTTTCCAAAGCATCTTACAGGAATTATAGAATAAACTCCTAAATGCAACTGAACTGTGCTGATGGAAATGAAAAAAAGCTTTGTAATCGGGTTTTGGCAGTTGTTCAGTAAGTAGTCTCATAACGCTCACAAGACCATTTTCTTGTGTTTAGTGTGTTTTGCGTGACCAGAAAAAGAATCCTTAATTAATCCTAGAAAATTTGCGTAGGAATTAAAAAATACACAGAATACAGTATGGTTTGTTTCGTTTTCAACCATAAGACGCTGGTTCTGCTTGGTGACTGATGACGTTCATTGATGACGTTCTTTCTGTGTCTAAAGAATATTTTCACAAAACCTGTCACGTTTTCATGATTAATCTAATTGTTTTTGGCTAGGTTTAAATAATAAGACGTGACAAAAAAACTAACTTTTATAATCATACTTTATGTAAACCTTTTATTTATCAAACCAAAATATGTGGACCGTACAGTACTTGTTATGCTGATTTCAAATCCGGTTTTCAGCCTTTTATGAATGATTGTTAGGACCCGTCTAGGCTGTGAGGTCGTGATGATGTAATTGGATGATAAATACAGTGATTAAACTCTAAAGTACCAAACAAATACAGATGTTATTGAACTTCTTGTATTAAATAGGGAAATATATTCAATGGGGAAATGTACACAAATATCTAATTACGCTACAGAACAAGACTAAATATAAAATACAATTCTACGCTCCCTGACAAGAAACAAGATAACTCCAATCCCAAGCAAACAGGCACCACCCCCTACATTCTATAACAATGTTCATACACCAGGGGGATACATTCTATCAACACAGCTAACTGTAGACTATGTCTACACAGAAAAAAACACATAACATCAACTAGGAGTATGAACATTTTAAGATCAGGGAAAATATCAAACACTCTAAGCCAAGGCAAACAAGGAGTTGTTAGAGGTGAGCAAAAGTCCAGTGAGTTTCCATCTTCTTGCAGCAGGTATCTTTATATAGGCCACAGCAATCACACAGCAGGGTGGAGTACGTGATAAGGCATGCAGCGAGACCCAAACTCCGAATCAAACTAAAATAAATTATTGCTTATCTTTCAGATTCCCACTCCTTTGCGGTACTTCTATACTGGAGTCACTCCAGGAAACAATTTTCCAGAGTTCACTATTGTTGGTCTGGTGGACGAGGGGCAGTTTGTGTACTGTGACAGCAACATCAGGAAGATTATTCCAAAGACAGAGTGGATGGAGAAGAATGAGGGTGCAGACTACTGGGACAGACAGACACAGATACTTCTGGGCACTCAGGAAACCTTCAAAAGCAACATTGCTGTAGCAATGGAACGTTTTAATCAGACTAAAGGTAAGAATATTCAGTATAATTAATTACTAAACTGCAGCACCCTGGGCCCTAACATTCATTATTCAAGTAATAGTGAGTGGTACAACATTCACTGCTTGTGTGATAGTGAGGAGTGTAACACAGGAACAGCCTGTCCTGTGATTCCTTTACCACACTGAGCAGGTTCCTCACATGCTGCTATTATGTTCATAAATACATCTGGCATTATCAGTATATCAGTTGAGTATTTTTAGATTGTTTGGTTTTCAGCAATATAAGTGAAAAACTGTTATGTAACAGGGTGACCGCGAGGTCTTAAAAAATATTAAAAATTCTTAATCGTGATTTTATGAGGTATTAAATTTTCGTTGGTATTTTAGTTTTGCCTAAATAATTTGACTGCAAAAAAGTATGCGTGAATGTATTTATTTTCCTCACCGCAACTATTATATTGACGATATGACGCCGTCGCCTCTAAAGCATCTAGAGACAATTTAAATCGTAATTGGTGCAACTGATCACTAACTCCAACGTTTCATACACGGAGTGAGTGGGTGCTTTTGTGGTAGCCGCGATGCGGGGAGCTCGACACAGACGTTGTTGTTGTTGACACTCGGAAGGCGCCTCGTTTATTGCGAAATAATGAACATACTAGATAAGATAAGACTTTAATGATCCCACCTTGGGGAAATGTATTCATTACAGCAGCTTAAGTACAGGTAAGGATGAAATAGAATAAAAATATAATATAATAGAAAACACTATATACATAAAAAATATATATCAATCCACATATACATGAAAACACTACTATATATATTTGTAGCCAATGATTTGCACTTTGTATACGGCATACACAGTGCATTATGGGTGCGAATGTAGATAAATAAAAATGTATATGTACCATATGTAAAGTACACTGCACATAAGTGATGGCAGTAAAGTGTCCAAGTAAATCATGACATCATGACATCAAGTGACTCATGACGTTATGATATGTTATGCAGTCTCACTGCTGTTGGGATGAATGACCAGCAAAAGCACTCCTTTCTGTAGCGAGGATGTTTCAGTCTCTGACTGAAGGAGCTGCTCAAGTCACCCATGGTCTCATACAGAGAGTGATGGGGTGATACTACACATCATGCAGCTACAGATGCTCCATTTATACATAAATGTCACATAAGCACTGTAACAGCATTACTGAAATTATGTACAGTGGTGTGAAAAAGTGTTTGCCCCCTTCCTCATTTCCTGTTTTTTTGCATGTTTGTCACACTTAAGTGTTTCGCAACATCAAACCAATTTAATCAATAGTCAAGGACAACACAAGTAAACACAAAATGCAAGTTGTAAATGAAAGTGTTTATTAGTAAAGGTGAAAAAAAACCAAACCATCATGGCCCTGTGTGAAAAAGTGATTGCCCCCTTGTTAAAACATACTATAACTGTGGTTTTTCACACCTGAGTTCAATTTCCCTAGCCACACCCAGGCCTGATTATTGCCACACCTGTTCCCAATCAAGACATCACTTCAATAGGAGCTGCCTGACACAGTAAGGTCCACCAGAAGATCCTTGAAAGCTACACATCATGCCGAGATCCAAAGAAATTCAGGAGCAATTGAGAAAGAAAGTAATTGAGATCTATCAGTCTGGAAAGGGTTATAAAGCCATTTCCAAAGCTTTGGGAATCCAGCGAACCACAGTGAGAGCCATTATCCACAAATGGCAAAGACATGGAACAGTGGTGAACCTTCCCAGGAGTGGCCGGCCGCCCAAAATTACCCCAAGAGCGCAGCGACGACTCATCCAAGAGGTCACAAAAGACCCCACAACAACGTCCAAAGAACTGCAGGCCTCACTTGCCTCAGTTAAGGTCAGCGTTCATGCCTCCACCATCAGAAAAAAGACTGAGCAAAAATGGCCTGCATGGCAGAGTTCCAAGAAGAAACCACTGCTGAGCAAAAGAACATTAAAGCTCGTCTCAATTTTTCCAAAACACATCTCGATGATCCCCAAGACTTTTGGGACAACATTCTGTGGACCGATGAGACAAAAGTGGAATTCTTTGGAAGGTGTGTGTCCCATTTCATCTGGCGTAAAAGGAACACTGCATTTCAGAAAAAGAACATTATACCAACAGTAAAATATGGTGGTGGTAGTGTGATGGTCTGGGGCTGTTTTGCTGCGTCAGGACCTGGAAGACTTGCTGTGATAAATGGAACTATGAATTCTGCTGTCTACCAAGAGATCCTGAAGGAGAATGTCAGACCATCTGTTCGTGTACTCAAGCTGAAACGTACTTGGGTTCTGCAGCAGGACAATGATCCTAAACACACCAGCAAGTCCACCACTGAATGGCTGAAGAAAAAACAAAATGAAGACTTTGGAGTGGCCTAGCCAAAGTCCTGACCTGAATCCATTGAGATGTTGTGGTATGACCTTAAAAAGGCCATTCATGCTCGAAAACCCTCTAATGTAACTGAATTAGGACAATTCTGCAAAGATGAGTGGGCCAAAATTCCTCCAGAACGCTGTAAAAAGCCTCATTGCAAGTTATCGCAAACGCTTGGTTGCAGTTGTTGGTGCTAAGGGTGGCCCAACCAGTTATTAGGTTTGGGGGCAATCACTTTTTCACACAGGGCCATGATGGTTTGGATTTTTTTTCACCTTTACTAATAAACACTTTCATTTACAACTTGCATTTTGTGTTTACTTGTGTTGTCCTTGACTATTGTTTAAATTGGTTTGATGTTCTGAAACACTTAAGTGTGACAAACATGCAAAAAAACAGGAAATGAGGAAGGGGGCAAACACTTTTTCACACCACTGTACTATTGTTATTTATTATTCACCATTTTGTTTAACCAAGTTGCCCTAGGTGATGAATAGCTCAGAGTTACTTGTTTCTTGTTATATTTTAATATATCTAGCCCTTGTTCAATTTATTCTTTTGACCTTTGTTTATTCTCACCATTTCGGAGTTCTGTTGTATGGTTGTGTTTATAGATTAAATTGCAAATTACAATAGTTTTGTAAATTAAACATTGTTGCTGTTTACAACTTAAAGTGGCTTAAAAAAATTTGGAAGGTCTTTAAAAAGTCTTAAAAGGGTATTGAAATTAGCTGCAGTATTTCTGCATATACCCTGTGTAAGTTTAAAGGTTAACTAAAGTAAATGTATGTGTTTACTTAATGGGTAAAAACACAGCCAAGCCTTAGACTCTTATTCTGCCACCTGGTGGATAATATTTAATCAGCTAGCAATGTTAGTAATGTACAAGTCTGGAAAACTGGGATTTAAAAGTGTAATTTTCAGACTCGGATATGTCTTGAAATCGACAAGATGTTTTTTTGTGAAAGTATAAATATTTTTTTAAAGTTATATAGACTCAGTCTGCTATGATTTCAATGTTTCATCTTACCAATGATGCTTACAAACAGCAAGAAAACAGATCATAGATGTGACGGGTTGAGGTAGGCAGTGGTAGGCGTAGGCGTTATGGAAACTTCATTTATTGGCTCCATCAAAAACAAACTGAGGCGTATAGCTAAACAGAATAGAAAATAAGCAAAGGAAGTGCAGAGCGCTAAGGTCTCCTTTCTCAGTTCTCAGATGAATGTTAAAGCAACAGTTGTCTTCTCCGTAGTCTTCTCAGCAGTCCTTCTTCCACAGGCTCATCGAATGTGCAGCACTGGACAGCACGACCTGTGGGCTTAAGTACTCGTGACAGGGGGACAACCAGGTGCTAATATTCAGGTGCTAACGAGAGGGAGAGTGGTAGTGTCTGAGAGGGTGTGCGCGTGCGTCGTGAGGGGGCCTTCTGGTGCTCGTGCGGACAGGTGCCCTCTGGTGGCCACCCTGCCTTCTCACCGTGACAATAGAAAGACATTAAAAAAGATCTTGAAAAAATCTGGAATCTTCATGTGAAAAGGTCCAGAAACCAGACCAGGGAAATCAAACAAAACTTGAAATCCATAGAAATATAAAAATGTGACAACAATTTTTTATTTTATATTTAATATGATGTAACTAGTACCACAGCATTGTTGTGCTCCCTCTGCTGGTGAATAAGTTCATCAGCTCATTACCAAACTACATTACCTTGCTAAGACAGACATGACAGACATGTGAGGATCATATTTAATTTACATACATTTAGTTTACATAAAAGCCAGTGAGGAAATTATACCACATAAATGCATCGTTTGCATGTGAAACCAGTATATAAAATCTATATGCTACAACCACTAAAACTGGATTTCCTTAGACTTGCATACAGTTGTGTATTGTGAACTTCTCTAAAGTTTAATTTATGCCAATTGACTGCATAATTAATTACTAGATCTGTTTTGCAGGGCAAGCTATACAGTGACTATAATAGCAACTGATAAAGATAATGTGGAGCAGCAGTATTAGAAATATTAGTATTTCAATAACAACCTGTTTGTGTAGCTAAGAAGTATTTTGGCTGTATATAGCTATCACTGAAGTTGTTAATGCAGTCAGGTATAACTGGAAAACTGAATGAATTCAATGGCAAATCACGTATTAAACATCGAAAAACTCTCCAAACTCTCCTATGCTATCTACATGCCTACGGATTTTTCAGCCATTCACGAGAAATATCAAAGCATCAGTTTTCTCACTTTAAAACAGTAGACCGTTTGTTGGTAAATACTATGGATGAGGAGTACACCACTATCTGTATCTGTATATGTTCAACCATCTAAATGATCTGTATCCGTAACCTGAATCGGGCGTAGTTTTACCGAAGTGGGGGTAAATCTGTACATTATTTTAAGTTGATTGATCTATATGTATGTATGTAAGAGTTAAAATATCTACTGTATTCAAAGCCTATACAAAGCCTATATACAGTAAATAAAACTTACTTTGTAATATTTATATTATATTTATTTTTATGAACTGCAGTAAGAAAGTGTCACTAGCTTATATTCATATTTTATTGTATATGCATGCAAAGCTACTTTGTGTGTTCAGCTATATGTGTGTAAGTGGTCTGTAAGACTTTATAATTTCATGATTTCTGTGAACATCCAGTGATAGCATACGGAAATAATATGTCAGCCTTGTTCACTGTATTCTTCTCAAAAGCAAAGTTTTCCAACTGACTTTATATCACCAGCCAAACTAAGCAAAAGCAGACGGGTAAAAAAAAAAAAGACCGGAGTGGAGGCAGTGACCGACGCGACACGCGCTGTTTTCAGCTCTGTCTTGTCAAATGCACCATGTACGTTACGAAACCAATTTACCAAGTAACTTATCATCCAAACCAAAATAGAGGCGAGCTGAAGAAAACCTAAGGAATACTGAAGCGAGCAATGTGAGCTCGAGTCAAGCCAAGCACAGAGAGATCAGTCAGTCAACTGTGTGTGTTCGCGCGCGAGTGGAGCGCTTCAGAGATGTGTCTGTAGGGAGGGGCGGGTGCTTCATGTGACTGGCCAGTCATAGATCATGAAGACAGTCAGTTACCCAATGAGGATTTTCCTTCAGCACGAGCACAGATATAGGCAATGAACTTTCTGGTTCTGTTTTAGCAAAAAATTTTGCATGCTTTTTGATGTATAGGCCAACGTCTTGGATCAGGGTGTGGCGCATTTGTATATGGGCGTGGCACTATGGGAAGGTCTTTGTACACCTAATGTGCGGTATTGTGTAATTCTTCAATCTTCCTTGTATATGCTCACTAGTTCTTATTTTGTCAGACAGGACCCTGTTGAATCAGAAAAGGCATAAGATAAATAATTCTACATCAACAGTGTACATTTACACACTACACCCCCAAAATCAAAACTGCTTTTTTTACATTTTCTTTCAAATGGAACCAAAATTACGAAAATATAAGTCTGGAGGTGAATCATTATGTTGGCCCAACTGTCTACTTCAGTTTGAATCCTCCATCTGTACCGCTTAATCCTGCTACTCGGGTTCACGGGGCTGCTGGGGAGACAATGCAACACCACACAGAGCGGCGAGATCCGAGATCGACTTGCTATGAGGCAACAGTGCTAACCACAACACCACCATGCCGCCAAATTTGAATCCTGAATGATCATTTTGCTATATGTAAACCTTAAGATAACTAGTGTTAGTGTATTAGTACAAATGACTGAAAAATGTTTCAAAAATTGGCCTCCACACAAAGGGGTTAATGGTTAATTAAAGCTCATTAAGATGGAGTATGCAAATGAGATGACCAAAAGAAAAATACAATGTGTTCCACCCACAAGGCACTAGCAGCTTTAATTAACACTGGTGTTTTATTTTGAGAGAACAGTGTGTACATGACAGCATCTGTGTGTTGTCATATGTGCTTCCTACTCCATTACCTAGGTGTCAGGGAGAGCAAGGGTCAACATCTGCTTCTATTGAGACAATAACAGCCACAGATATACATTCAGGTCTGGACCTAATGTCTGTAGACTATAATCTTCAAAATACCATCAATCACCTTTTCATTACTGACATTACTGAGTGTCCTCAGAGGTCACAGGTCCACAACCTGAGAAACACGTCTCCTCAGTTAGAAACACTCCCGTCTCCCTCACACTGAGAAACACATCTCCTCACACCGAGAAACACGTCTCTGCACACTGAGAAATACTCCCATCTCCTCACAGTAAGAAACACTCCTCTATCCTCACACTGAAAAACACGTCTCCACACACTGAGAAACACGCCTCCTCACACTGAGAAACACCTCCTCACACTGAGACACACTCCCGTCTCCTCACACTTACACTCACGTCTCCACACACTGAGAAACACATCTCTTCACACTGAGAATCACTTCTCCTCACACTGAGACACACATCTGCTCTCACTGAGAAACATGTCTCCTAACACTGAGGAAACACTCATGTCTCGTTGCACTGAGACACACTTCCATCTACTCACACTGAGAAACACTCATGTCTCCACACCCTCCTGCTCTCCTCTCAGCACTCATTCTGATAACTGATGTTACTCTAGAAACCCTTTGACTGGTCTTCATTTTTATGAAACATTTTGTAAACATGTTTGTGTTCTCTTTATTTAGAACTCATGTTTACAGAACAGAGATTATGTTTATAAACAGAGCAGTGAACTTGCCACTGAGATGGTGGAGAAAGCTACAGTCCATTTGCAAACACATAACATTATGGAATCCTTATTGGTGTGTCTAAAGCCTTATACTGTAGAAGCAGACTGACAAGCAGAGAGCAGAGATGTGCATCAGTGGGTGAGCTGACTGTAACCGGATGAGCCAGGTGTTGCTGTGGTAACATTACATAGTGATATGTTTCTTCTTACTATGTCGAGACTCCATCAGTGTGAGATTTTTATCAGAAATCAGAACAGATTAAATGAGGAAAATGAAGTGTTGTGTGACCTTATTATGGAATCCTACACTTTCACAATGAAACACAAATCCCTTCCACACTACCAAGGTACGTGTGAAGGGGGGGGACAGAGGGCTGTGTGTGTGTGTGTGTGTGTGTGTGCATGCGCGTGTATGCTCCTCCTGCCCCTACTGCTTTATTAAGCACTCTTGTTAAGATGATTGTATGATGTATTTATTTTATGCCTGTCCATGCACTGTGTGTATAATTATTAGGCAAGTGAGTATTTTGATCATATAATTTTTAGGCATATTTTCTAACTCCAAGCTGGATAGACTTGAATGTTTAATGGCTTTATGTATAGCAGGTGATGTGTATCTGTAATGAGGAGGGTGTGTCCTAAGGAGGTCAACACCCTCTATCCAGGTAAGGTTTATCTGTGTAATGAGGAGGGTGTGTCCTAAGGAGGTCAACACCCTCTATCCAGGTAATGTTTATCTGTGTAATGAGGAGGGTGTGGCCTAAGGTCAACAGTGGGTCGGTGGTGTGCCATACAATCATGAGTTTAGTGCCATATGTGCCAACAGAATAATACACGAACAAATAAGCAAATGTAAGTTTTACTCTAACCAAGAAACAACGCTAAACCAATACTTTGCATTAACGATTTCACACAAACCAGGAACTGCAATATGAAACTAAACAAAACGGACATTCGGGAAGCTACTGAAAACTATGTCACCGGACACTCGATTTAGTCACATTAATTTGTTGTTAATGCAAATGTCACCATTCTTAATGTTTTGTTTCGGTGGCCTGTTCTGCCTTTTTGTGCAAGACGCCACCTGGCGTTAATTATGTGTGGGTACCAGCTTCCTTGTGTAAAGACTCAGCAGTGGCCAGTAGGGGGAGTATGGGAGGCCAGTGAGAGAGAGAGTGCACAGCCACAGAGATGAAGAAGCAGCTTTGTCTTTCTACTGTATGTATGAATGTAAAAATGTGCAGGCTGAGACCCTCACATCCAGTCTGGCTGTAGCATCACACTGTCTGACATTTGAATGAAGCATAAAGCATCACTCAGTTTAGATTAGACACTGTAGAAACAGCCACAGTGCTGAGGTGTGTGATCAGAGCTCAATCCACCCATTAAAAGTTTTTGTTAGTTTGTTTAAAGTCCAAGTAGCTCCAAGTAGCTTCAGATGTGGTGATGCCAGTGATTGACACATAATCAGAGGACAGGCTCCTTCCACTCTACACTTCATCAAAGGCCAGGTTGGGAAAAGCGGCCTTGATCAGTTCTCCAATATCCAAGAGTGTTATCACTTCTAGGGATAGGGATGTCTGAGAGATACCCATCTAACTGAGAGATATCCATCTATTAAATCTATCCATTTACTCTTTCTTTTAGTTCTTTTTTGGCTCAAATGTTTGAAACCGAGTATTATCTGGGAATCCTTGGCTGCTCCAATGAGATTTGCTGTGTAACACTAATGTGTTATTGTTATTAAATTAACAAATTTAAAGAAGCATCAATACAAGGTAAATAATTTAAGTTTTACTATTCTACAAATTTACATCTGCAGCATCAATTATTGCAATGTGTACATTAGCAGCATCAGTAATCAGTACACTTAACTATACATTTAACAGTGTCAGTAATTGCGGATTAATGGATGAGCTATTTGGCTTTGTTTAACAAAGATATGGCCCTGTTGTAAAATCTGTTTTTAAGACAATTTGTCTTTGTTTTTGCTTGTCTGTAACATCTGCCTGAGGGTCCAGAGTGTGTCTTGTCCTGGAGGGACTGGAGAGTGTGTCCCATGATCTTCTGGGCTGTGTTCATGACCCTCTGAATGGCCTTTTGTGTGCTGAGGTACAGCTGGAGAACCAGACAGAGATGCAGTATGTCAGCACGCCTCCATTGAGCAAAGGTAGAAGACAGTCAACAGTTTCTTTTCCAGATTCAGCTTCTTAAGGATCCTCAGGAAATAGAGACGCTGCTAGGCTCTCTTCATCAGTGCTGAGGTGTTGGAACCCCATCTGAGATCTGCGTCCATATACACCCCCAGAAACTTTGAAGCTAGACACCCCCTCCACACACTCTCCATCCATGTAGATTGACTGCAGGTTGGACTTCCTCCTTCTGATGGCTACAATCAGCTCTTTGGTCTTGGAGGTGTTGATGACCAAGTTGTTCCTGAGCAATGCTCCACTAGCCTTTGTACCTCTTCCTGTATGCCGTTCCATCTCCATCAGAGATCAGTTCCACCAGTGCAGTGTCATCAGTGAACTTCACTGTGACGTCTGAATGTCTGCTGGCACAGTCGCACGTGTCCAGTGTGTAGAGGAGTGGGCTCAGCACACAGCCCTGTGGGGATGTGGTG
>JAGXOD010000033.1:0-145000 GCA_020368025.1 Brachyhypopomus occidentalis
TAGTAAGAGTCTTTATGGTAGCAAGAATTAGGTAGTATGTGTGTTTATGTCTTTTGAACCCAAGACCACAGTATTGCGAAAAAAAACATGCTAACCTCCAAGCCACCGTGTTGCACTTTAGGTTTCTAGGTTGGTAAGAGTTTTTATGTCTTTAAGGTGGCAAGAGTTACATAATACATGTCTGTAAGGTAGCAAGAGTTAAGGAGTACTTGTCTTTATGGGTCTTGAACCCATGACCCCAGTACTGAGAGGCAAACGTGCTAACCACCAAGCCACCGTGTTGCCTTGTAGGTCTTTAGGTTAGTAAGACTCTATGTCTTTAAGGTAGCAAGAGTTAGGTAACATGTTGCTGAGGTAGCAAGAGTTAAGTAGTACATGTCTTTATGGGTCTTGAACCCAAGACCCCAGCACTGAGAGGCAAGCATGCTAACCACCAAGCCACCGTATTCCCATGTAGGTCCTTAGGTTAGTAAGAGTCTTTATGTCTTTAAGGTAGCAAGTGTTAGGTAACATGTCTCTGAGGTAGCAAGAGTTAAGTAGTACATGTCTTTATGGGTCTTGAACCCAAGACCCCAGCACTGAGAGGCAAGCATGCTAACCACCAAGCCACCGTATTCCCATGTAGGTCCTTAGGTTAGTAAGAGTCTTTATGTCTTTAAGGTAGCAAGCGTTAGGTAATACATATCTCTAAGGTAGCAAGAATTACGTAGTAAATGTTTTTATGGGTCTTGAACCCACAACCGCAGTACTCAGTACTGGCAAACATGCTAACCACCAAGCCACCCTGTTGTCCTGTAGATCTTCAGGTTAGTAAAAAATGTTATGTCTTTAAGGTGGAAAGAGTTACATAATACATGTTGCTAAGGTAGCAAGAGTTAAGTTGTACATGTCTTCATGGGTCTTGAACCCACAACCCCAGTACTGAGAGGCAAACATGCTAACCACCAAGCCACCCTGTTGTCCTGTAGATCTTCAGGTTAGTAAAAAATGTTATGTCTTTAAGGTGGAAAGAGTTACGTAATACATGTTGCTAAGGTAGCAAGAGTTCAAGTTTACACTAACTTTATCAACAAAAAAAATCTTTACACAAAGTCCAGATTCTTGATGAGGTAGAGAATGACATTAATTAATGTCAATAATAAAGACTACCTATAATTTGACTTTAAATAATATAACTTTTATAATGACTTTAAAATTGCAGTACTTTTTGGAAACATTGCGTGGTTCAGGGTAAATTATTATATTATTATTATCATTATATGTTTTTCACTGAAAATCTCAGACTTCAATAAACACCAATAATAATAAATAAAGGCCAATCATTTTATGCCAATCCACCAGAGGTGCTGTTTGGAGTAACGGAGGCATCTGACTAGTGTTTATGAAATCCTGGTCTGTTTTCTTCAACCAGTTCCTCTGAGCTGAGTGCTGCTATTGTTAAATAAGCATTAATCAAGTTAATATAGCCATGCGCAAAACAGCAATGAAAGCGTTCTGGGACAGTTCGTCAGCAGCGCAAGGAAACTGGTCAGGACATGGGTCAGGACATGGGTCAGGAAACAGGTCAGGACATGGGTCAGGACATGGGTCAGGAAACAGGTCAGGACATGGGTCAGGACATGGGTCAGGACATTGGTCAGGACATGGGTCAGGACATGGGTCAGGACATGGGTCAGGAAACAGGTCAGGACATGGGTCAGGACATGGGTCAGGAAACAGGTCAGGACATGGGTCAGGACATGGGTCAGGAAACAGGTCAGGACATGGGTCAGGAAACAGGTCAGGACATGGGTCAGGACATGGGTCAGGAAACAGGTCAGGACATGGGTCAGGACATGGGTCAGGACATGTCTGCTGCAGTCACTGCAAAGCTTACTGACTTCATCAGAGGACAGTGTTCGCCTGTCCAGAGATCAAGAATGCTGAAAGACTGTCATCAGTGGCTGGTGAGGTCATGACCGCCTTTGTCAAAACCATGAGTGGCAGTCTTGATGAGTCATCAGTTCTTGAACTTTTTAAAAATCAGTTTGGTGTTTTCTGCTGAGTCACCAGGGCACATGCAAGCAGAGAGAGAGAGACAGTGGAAGTAAAACCCCAGCACTTGAGAAGCTGCCAGCAACATTTGTGGCTTCTACACTTTACAACCGCACGCAGGGACAGCTTGGTAATGTTCAGAGGAGCTTGATTGAGGCTTTTCAAACCAAGTCAAGCCAGGACGTCTTCAAAGACCTTCACTCTGAGGTTTGAGCATTCTCTGCATGGTGGCACCAGGGTGGCCATAGAAATATTCCAATTTGTTGCAAGACAGTGGACTGGCCCCCCTCTGAATGTTTTACAGTGACAAGCCATCTGTTCTGTCACTGATGGAATTCAGATAAGTATGAGATCGAAGGCTGACATCTCTGAATTGATTTTGTGGTCGACTGCACATTGTGGTTGATGCGCCAGCTTAATGTGTTTTTTTGCTAAGCCTTGAAGAGAATACAGCAGTTCAGGAGAAGAACATGTTCTAGACAGTCTGTGCTCAAAGAAATGAATGTGCAACCTTCAGATCATTCATTATTCAGTTTGCAGATAGATCCAGAAGATCCTTCTCATGAGTAAGTTCTTTAGATTTGGAGATTCTACTCAGTCATCTGAATTTAATTATTTAGGCCTTTAAATACGTTTGATGAGGTAAGGAAGATGGAGCCAAGAGTTGTGACAGGGTTTTAAAGACCACCTTAGTAGACTACAAGATGGATGCCCTGGATTTAGAGGGCCCTGGCCGTTTGATCTCTGCCAAGAATTTATTTGCAGCAGAATGACATTTTTTGCACCTCTCCTGTTTTTTTTCCCTCGTCCAAATTCTGCCTCCAGTGTAGAACTCCCAAGCCTGGTCATGCCTTTGAAAGTCCCTCCTGAGTGTTTTGAGGTGTCCTGAGGTGTTCGCTGCTCGCCAAAGTGATGGTGCGTCAGATCATGAACATCGCACGTGTCCTGCCTGAGTTGAGTATGGACATGTTCATCAAAGTGACGGTGAAACATCGCACATGTGCCGCCTGACAAAGAAAAGTTGAGGAACTGCCGCTTTTCCATCTGAAGATGCCTGAACTCACTATCTCCAAAAATATGTTTTATAGAAATATTTGTGTGTTTGATATATTGTTTTAATTCTGTGCTCTGCTCTGCGAAGTACTATTGTATTAACGTTACAATTCTTATTATTAGCAGAGCAATTGAACTGTGACAAGACCTCTAGAGTTTCTATCCTCAATGGAATATGTGCTCCATAGCTTAAAATAAAATAAAAAAGTTTTGAAATTAATTAAGTTTTTCAAGATCCAGTGTCAGCCATCGACCGTTGACCAGTTCACGACACTACTGGTACATATTTGACAAATGATAATAAAATGGACTCCCCAACGTTAACAGAAATTATATATTCTGTAAAACACATCCAACGCAATGATCAGGGAGTAAAGACTGAGTGTGTTATTTGAATGTCCTTTGCAGGGTAATGGGGAGAATCAAAGGGGAAAAGGTGACGCGTGCGAAGAGATCAACTCACGGCGCGGTATTCTCTTCTGTACAGCAACACGCGGCGCCATCCCTTCCATTCATGGAAAGACCTTTTGAACGGTTCTTGTCGAAAATTCTCACGCTCTTATTAAATGTTTAAACTCACGACTGGTTGTCAATATTTGCTGATTAGTTAAACGATTACGCTGTGGGTATTTGACCAAGACTCTTATGTGCTTAATGAACGATCCAGGTAAACGTAATGTCGATTCTTTACAATTTATAGATCGATATATATCATTACAAAATAATGAAATTTTGTTTTTGTGACCATTGTTTGTACACAGTAATCATATCGTCTCATATAGTGTCTTATAGTACATTACGTTAATTTGAAGGAAACCATGTTCATGACCACAGCATAACTAAGGTACTGAGTCGAGTGTGGTTTAAAAAAAACAATAAAAGCCTTTATAAGAACCATACATATTTTGAAAGTAGCACTACAGTCTAAATACAGTTTGACCACTAGATGGAGACCTTTCCAAATTTTAAATTAGCAGGCGGTGTCACGTTTCTACCAGTGCTGCAGTGTTTGCCAATATTAGTGCAGGGAACCTCATCTTCTCAGGTTTGATTTCCATTATGTGACACAATCATTGCAGAGAATCTGAGTCGCGGGTTTACTAAGAGAGACTGAAATCCATAACACAAAACAAATAATCCATAACAATCCATAACACAAACCATTACCTTCCATGCATTTTAGCACAGCTCATTAGGACAGGCTTTCTGTACGAGTTTCTATTCAGTGATAATGTCACTGTTTTAGAACATACTGGGAATACATACACACAAAATAGTATATATATATATACACACACACACACACACAGTGCTGCTTGAAGGTGAAGGCCAATCCACACATGACCTCCAGAGACATGCAGGCCTTTCTGGCAGCATCTGGGATATAAATGAACATGCGTCTACAATCAGTAAAAAAAAAATCAATAGACATGGCGTTCATGGGGGAGCTGCTAGAAGGGAGCCTCCGCTCTCAAAAGAGAACAAAAGCAGCCCATATAAACTTTGCCAGAGAGCATTTGGACAAGCCAGAAGAGAAGAACCTCCACCCAGCAGTGACCTCCACCCAGCAGTGACGCATGGTGGTGGAGATGGAAATGTGAAGGTCTATTTTTAGAAAACAATGACCATATTTGGGTGGTTCATTATGAATTTGTCAATGTTGTCATCAAGAGCATTTCTCCTCCATAGGACAACAAAAGACATGAATAACCCGCATGAAAAACTTATTTTTATTCAACTTAATTTATAAATTGTACATTTTATTTCAAAAGAAAATACATACATGTACAATAGACAAATATAGTGCATGTATGAGAAATGAGTAAAAGATAAAAGAAAGAACTGTTAAATACATATTAAACACATTAAAGTGTCTGACATTCTCATAAAAGAAAACTAAATTACAAAAAGGTTGAGACTTATCAACTTTTTCTCTTAACACGAAGAGGCTCAATGTCACTCTGAAACATATTTACATATTGTTTATGTACATGTTTAGCGCACTGCATGGTTCCCCCTGACAGATACGTACTGTAGGCAAACCCACGAAGGAGTTTGGAGGGAAAACAAATGAATAGGTATTGGGTTGGGGGGAGCAGGTACGGCTAAATAGGGCTCACCCATAAGGGATGCTGAGCTATTTGGTACAGGTCTGCTGTGGTGGAGCTGATCCTGGATCAGTGCACGTGTGTCCTTGACGGCGCACACCGTTCTGTGAGAGATTTCTTCTTTCTTCATAGAGTTTTCTTCCTTTTCCCCCCCTTCTACAGTACCTCTAATCCACTTCATGCTCTAGGTTTTCTTTTATCTAAGATAGGACCAGGGAGGGAGGGGTTTGTTGTCAGGGGAGCATTTCTGAAGACACTCAAATGCTACCTACCAATTCACTAAGCATCACATGATACTTGAGTGTAAGGACGAAAATAACTTGTAGTACTGTAGAGATTCCCATTTTTAACCCCTCTTTGCCCAGTTAAGATCAGTGTAGTCATATCACCTTGCTGCTAGTTTTCACAGGTAATTTACAAAATTATAAATACATGCCAATATTTTCTCTTGAAAATCAGGTTTCTATATGATATAGTTAATCAGTTGGATGGGTACGCTTAAAGATCGCAGCATGAAAAAATGCTACATAATTAACCAATCAGAATATTCATTCATTCATCTTCAAAACCACTAAATGCAATTCAGTGTCATGGGGGCGGAGCCTATCGGAGCAGCACAGGGTGCAAGGCGGCCAATCAGCTCACTGAAATTAATACTACTAATTAATTGTGTTAAATTAATACTACTGTTGATTTAAAAAAACGAATGACGTAAATGTGCAAAGTCAGAACACATTAACAGTTACAGCATGCAACAATTCTGCATGTTAAAACGCTGTTTACACATGATTCGTCATGCTAGATTTAAAAACTGTTCATGTGTAAAGGAGTGTCAAAAGCGTTGCCTTCCGGCCAAGACGAGACGCGTCTCTTGTCTTTCCGTGTTTTCACGTGGCTTTATCCTGCATCACGCTACACTGACATACAATAATGTGTTCAAAACAAACTCCATTTGGTGCTTGTGCACATGGATCCACACCATGTGACTAAAGTCCCAGGCAGACAGATGCTTCCCTAGATAACTGAAGGTGCAGTTCAGTATTTAAATGCGTCAGCGTTCTGCTGGTGCCCCAGACAGGCTCCAAATATACATGATACCATATACCATGTGATTTGACACTTTGACTAGATCTGAATAGGTGTTGAGGTAGGCATGCTGAAAGTTTTGTTCTTAACATTTAGCATGGCATGCAGAAGTCCGTGTGTGTGTGTGTGTGTGTGTGTGTGTGTGTGTGGAGGGGGGTTTGGGTACTCACTCTCCCTGCAGGTTAAATGCATCAGGCATCGCTCCCATTGTGTTCAGCTGTTCTTCTAAAGCTACGATGCGCAGACCGATGTATCCTGATGATAGGAGTAGGAGTACCACTCTACACACACACACACACATTTCAGATGGCATTCTAGACACTGTATTTTAGTATTCTAACCACATTCCTACCTACACTGTACAGAACCACACATGCCAGTAAAAATGAGTGTAAATATTTTGTGCAATGATCATTTAAACATTACCTGGACAGATGTGCCTATCAGACTACTATCAGACTACTATCAGACTACTATCAGACGTAGGCCTACTGTATTCATGGCAAACAGTAAACATCATAGAATTTGGTCTGTTTTGCCTCTTGTCCTCAGGTTCAGAAGCACCACTCGAGTAAATGTCAGCAGTGAACGCATAGAACGATTAACATAAACCTCAGACACACGTATATACCTGGTGACCCTGTGCTTTGAACACTGGGATAGGGCACTGAGTACACACGAACTATGAGGCCTACGTTGGTAACCTGTATCTGCTAAAACATCAGCAAGGTTACACCCACATCTGATACGACCGTTTTCCACCATGGTGCAGTTCTAGTGCCTTCCTGATTGACCGCATGCCAGTAGCATTCAACGTTCCAGGGCCTAGCTGCAAAAATCGCATTTCGAGATAAATGCGATTGTGTGTTGTTGAGTTCGCCTAAAGTCTCAGTCGATATCTAGACAGCCTTGTGTTAAAATAAACACTTCTTCATGTTTTTAGTATAACAGATCACAGTTGCTGAACAGTCCTCTAACCTTTTATCATCCATTAAGTTCTGGATTTAGATTAACAAAGATCCTTTTAGATCACATATACTAAATATGTAGCACAACACACACACACACCAAAAAGCACAACGATGCTGTGAGACACACGCCTCGACTCTCACTCTTGCAAGAAAAGGAGCGAGGGAACCAGAAGCTCTCCACTCCAGGAGTGTGAATGCTGGTGTGTTTGATGTTTTTTGAATGGTGGATCTTACAGTATAAGGTAGACAATGAGGAGCTGTTTGATGTTGGTCGAGCCGCTTATGGAGAAAAGAGACTTGATCTTCTCTGTTACCATGGTCACCCAGCAGACTTCTAATCATGAGTAAGAATACAAGACAAGGTGCCGGCGTTAGTACCTGACTTAAGGGTGGTGAAGAAATGGAAGTGTGTGTGTGTGTGTGTGTTGTGTGTGTGTGTTCACAGCTACCTGGGTCCTCCTCTGAGACGTCGCCCTCCCCACTGGTGCTGCTGAAAGGTTTGGAGCTGCTTCTTGCGTGGACTGCAAAAGTGGTCATGAGATTCCTCAGACTACTCACAACACACGAAGCCCACTGTGATCCTGCGACCACTACACCAGATCACTGGTAGATCCCTTAGGTTCCCATGCAGCTTTACTGTGATCCTGCGACCACCACTACACCAGATCACTGGTAGATCCCTTAGGTTCCCATGCAGCTTTACTGTGATCCTGCGACCACCACTACACCAGAACACCGGTAGATCCCTTAGGTTCCCATGCAGCTTTACTGTGATCCTGCGACCACCACTACACCAGATCACTGGTAGATCCCTTAGGTTCCCATGCAGCTTTACTGTGATCCTGCGACCACCACTACACCAGATCACTGGTAGATCCCTTAGGTTCCTGTGCAGCTTTACAGTTCTTTATTTTTTTCATTGACATTCTGGTGGATCTTATTATGAAAAACCCAGATGTTCTTCTGATGGAGGCAGAGGTAGGAAGGTCTAACTGCTTACCTGCTTTCCTAAGTACCCATTTTTTCTGGCATAAGTGCGTAATTGGGTGTGTGCAGTGAGTGGACAGGACTGACCTTGGGGGACGAGTGTGGGCGGAAGGGTGCTGTCCACACTCTTGTCCTGCTCTAGAAAAGAAACTCCTTGGTCTGCACTTTCCTCCTGACTGGACTGACTGGACACCTGTGAGTGGAGAGCACTGGTGAACCATTCACGTTGTCCTGAGCAGTTCTGGAGAATGCCGTGTTCCTGCCTCCTGTTCGGATCTGGGCTGCGTTTGCCAAACTTGAACTCAGGACTTGATCTTGAGAATGTTTGTTAATTAGTGAGTGTTTGGTGAAAACCTGCCCTGTCTGAATGATTACACAGCCTAGACCCCCTGGGAAATAATCGCTACCATGATCCACTCCGGATTCACACAGAGCGGCTTCATTTAGATTTTACCTTCGGCTCTGCACCAAAAAACTGATGCTGTTAAAAACAATGATGAACTAGTTATAGGCATGAAAGTGAAAGATTATGATGATAATAATAATATTAATAATAATAACAATTATTATTATTATTAGTAGTAGTAGTGATAGTAGTAGTATTAGTAATAAGTGTAGTAGTAATAGTATTAGTAGTAGTAATAATAGTAATAGTGGTAGTAATAGTAGCAATAATAGTAATAATAGTAATAGTGGTAGTAATAGTAGTAATAGTGGTAGTACGTTTTGCCTGCCATTGCTCTTCACACCCGCTCCAATGGCGGAACAACAACAAAGTATTTTAAACTCATTCGTCAAACTTTAGATTGCAAAAACTTTGCAGGTAACCACTGACCTTCTAGCAAGATCAGATGCCCACAGATCAGATGGCTACCAGTGAAACATTGTGCACTTTTAGCCGACATGAGCTGAATATCGGTGCTCTAAGCACCTCATGGCTTGCCAGACAAACTGAACACGTACAGGGCTATTCCTTGGAGACACACCGATGTTTGAACACAACCTAAATAAGGTCTCCGTCAGAAACTCTCTTTTTATAAGAAAGTAGAAAGATCGAGAAGTCCTCCTTTAACGCTCTGCCGGATTCTTACCGTGTCGGCTTCCAGTTCATGGCCGTTTTCTGCAGAAGACGCATGGGGACTGCCGTTGCCACGCCGATCCTGAAGAGAGATCAGGGAAGCCAGTGAAACTCTGAGTGTGTTTCAAACTTCAGCCCAAAACTTTTGCGTTTCCAAACATAGCTCGGAACCACATGTTTTCAGGCTTCATTTAAAAAGGTGTCTGCTTTATTTCTGTGTTTCTGCTAGCTCCTATATTGCAGGTATCATTTTCAAATAATGAGACAGGGTTGAAGAAGAATAAGGATATGCATAATTACATTTTCTTAATTTTTCTTTACAATTTACACCATGACATTGCCTTACATGCTAGACAATCAACGGTACATATCACATTATTTTTAACCAATGAACTTACACCAGATTTGCTATCTATTTTTTTTCCAAATAAAACCTATATTAGAAGCCATTTTTCTAATACTAACCTGCGAAATGTAAACAATTTTCATTGTCTAAATCTTTTGCTAAAGAAGTCTCTGAACAGTGTGTGTTTTTACACAGTACCAGGCTAACTAGATTTGCTAGAATTAGATTGCTTCATTGCTACGTCGAAACATATGAAAGGTGTTAATTCATCACCGACCTGCAGATGTGGACAGAGTGAATGAATGAGGCTGCAGCAAGTGTCTCGATTCCGCAATGACACGAACAAGTACTGAAACACACACACAGGACTTGTACGGAATCTTTTGAGGTGCACTACTTTCCAACGGCCGACTCTCCTGAAACGACTTTCACTCTTTTCACCTTCATATAAAATCAGAAAACAACTTTTTTTCTTATTTTTTACCTCGACAAATAACTAGTCAGATTTCCACACGTTCTTCACACATTTGGACGGTTTATATCAGCCACTGTCGTTGTTCTCGAGGAGGCGTCCATGTCTGGACTTGACTGCAGCTCTGTCTGCAGACTCATGCAAACCACCCCTGACATGGTGCAGCCACCCCGTGAGCAGGAGGTGTGTTAGTACCTTGTGCCCGTTGTGTGTGGTGATGGAGAGGGCATTGGGCACGACCCGTGCTGTATTCTTCTTCTTTATGGCCTGAACTGTGGATACGTGAATCACAACCTAGTGAGAGACAGGACAGCAAATGCATTTGCGCTCCGCGCTACTTTAGCCTACGTTCAACTCATTTCATTGTTTACTTCAGCCATTTCGTCCAATCAAGAGCCTCTAAGTTAACTGTGGCATTTAATTTTTAAACACTGGCTGATTCGCTTCATCGGGTCACTAAGGATGTAGTAGTGCAACACAAGATCAGGCGGTTCTCAAAACACAACAACGCCACCAATACCACAGTGTGAAAAAGGACGTGAATGTAAAATGCTGACGTCTCGCAGGCCTGTATTGTTAGCTGCACCGGCATTTCTTCTCCTTACCTTGGTATCCTTCAGCAGAACAGAGGAGTAGAAACACACGTGGTGTTGGGACACGTACATCTTGCCGTGGTAAAGCACTTCCTTCTGGAGAGCACAGCTGAATGCTGGGAAATGGAAATCAGCAACGTGAGCTCTCAACACCACGGTAACGTACGACGGCTTCCTGTGGGATCCCGGCACCTCCCGGCTCGGCCTTCTCCACACTGACAAACCTCCGCCAACCAGTTATCGTACTCTTTATTCAGTAAGAATGCGAAAATGTGGAAATTTGACTTGATGCTTGTAGAGTTCAAATTAGAAACATCTTAGACTGTAATTGTTTTTCATGCAGGTGCACTGCAAATGTTCAAGATGAATCAGGGTTGGGGTTTCGTAAAAGCATCCAACACAAATATCATCTTAAAATGGTAAAGCGAGGATTACACTGAACACTCTCTCTCTCTCTCTCTCTCTCTCTCATTTTAACCGATGTTGTTATTGCAAAGCTTTTGGGAAATGCTGCTCAGATGCATTATGAAAAACATCTCCCTGGAGCACTGTGGTTTGCTGGTCATAGCACACACACATAGTACCCCAGGATTAGCTTCTGGACAAACCAGATTAGACAACTCAGTGTTCTCAGAACGCCTCCGTCCGGAAGGAAAACAACGAGTAACTAGAGGGAGACACTTACTATGAGTCAAATTCTCCAGCTCGAAAATCTCTGGGAAATGTTTTTGGAACATTTTGTTGCTGTGCTTGAAACTCTGTTGAAACAGAAAGTCAAACAGGGGACGCATTGTAAATATGATTTTGACCAGGAGGGTTAACCAGACTCCTGAAAGCTCTTTAAGAGGAAGTCAGGAGGTTTAGGAAGTCACATGGCAAATGGTCTTCCAGGTTTAGCTTATTCAGTTTTTCTTACTTTGTATCTGTGTATCTATGTGAGGTTTTACATCTTACACATAGGCTACAAAAATTAATAGAAAGTAAGGGTTAGGGTTAGGGTTAGGGGTAGGGCTAGGGTTAGGGTTAGGGTTAGGGTTAGGGAAACGTAAACTCACACTGGATTTGATCAATCCATCAATATGATCCATTCCCTCTTCCTCTATCATGGACCTGTTGGATACATTATGATTTATAGAAGATATACAATTTGCTCATCTTGTGTCCATCTTGGTAGGACACAGTACAGCACACCGTTCATGTCTTCCCTGCTCTAGTGTACAGTTTATATATATATGCAAATATAAAATATATATAAAAACACACATTAGGATGTGCTGTAGGTCTGGGACTGAAAACTGGGTGGTTCATATGAATCCTATTATTGAGGTCTATTGATTTTGTAGATAGAGAAGGAGTTCGTCTGAATATAGACGTATGTTGAGCTCTGAGTTAAGTGTCTGTTTTCCTTTGATATTTATATATTCCTGCAGGTAATGGTAGACTGATAGGGGAAGAGATGGCAGTGCAGCTCCTCTGTGTAATGTAAACTTAAGTGGAGCCCAATACTATGGACCGTGGCTGAGGTTGAGGTGTGTAAAATCTGAATCCAATTAATTCTCCAAAATCCGAGTTTGGCCGGCAAATTGAAATGCGATGAACAGGAATTGCGATGGCGTTTCAGCAAATTCCTGCCTAGGGCCTGTAAGAGTATCAACCCAACCTGAAGTGCGTCTGAATCACCATTAATCGAGTCGTCATTTCTGCTTAAACCGTGTCCTTTTATACACAGTAAGAAGCAACCCAGCTAACAAGTGCAGGGTGTGCGCGTACCGCGTGCTGTTGATCCTCGAGAGGCTCCTGTTAAGCTCGAGCAGGTGTAAATGGGCATCGTTCAGATTGCGGGTCTTCGTGCCCTCAGAACTCCTCCTTATTTTGCTGCTCTTGATCCTCCCCAGGTGTCCGCCTCCGTCCGGGGTGTAACTGAGGCAAGGCAAGTGCATTTATATAGCACCTCTCATACGCACTCGCTACTCAAAGTGCTTTACACAGGAAGAGAGAGAAGCTTGCTACAACCCTAGGTCACCTTGGGAATGGCATTGCCATAAAGTACAATAAATCAAAATTAAAAAACATGATTTTAAAGGAATAAAATAGAAATGTAAAGAATTTAGAATTAAGAATGAAAGAAGATAATAATGATAATGAAAATAAGAATAAGTAAAGGATAAATACAACTGGAAAACAGTAAATTGAGAGAAATTAAAATAAGAAAATAAGTGAAAGGAAAATAAATATAAGGCATGCAACACACAGTAGAGGAAGCTGCTGACAATGCTAATGATAACAGTAAATAAATACAGCCATTGTGTGTGTGTGTGTGTGTGTGTATATATATATATATATATATATATATTATTGACAGTAAAAATACAAGCTGTATGACTGCTTGTAATCTGAGTCTTGTTTTAAGAGAAACTGCTGATAAGGATGATAACAGATTGGAATGTCAGCAGTTAATCTTAAAGAGTTTCCTGTTGAAACGAAAGCATGAGTTGGTACAGTGTTGTACACCGAAAACTGTCATTTACATCATATACATGAAATAAGTGTTTTGTTCTTTTAGAGGAAACAAAAGATTAAGGCTCATTTCTTTTTAAGGGTCGATTCGTAAGCGCATTACTGAACCACGAGATAATGTATTACAAACCGAGCACAGGTCAGTGGAGCAGGCCTGGTCAGCCCGATCAGCAATCACAGAACTGACCTTCGGGCTGAAAGGAGACATTTCAAAGCAAATCTGTCGCATTAACTTTCAAACGCTTGTTTCCGAAACAAATATTACACAATGCTGCCTAAGACTTAATTAAGATCTCATTCTCACTGCCATGTAGACTTTTAAGAGCGCTTACCACGCAGAAGATTCACAGAGCAGCTACCATGCCTTGCTCGAAGCTAAAGCGTGTGTACGTCGACCACGAACACCTCACATATGGTTTACCCAGAGCACGTTTCCCAAAGCGGTATGAGTGCTTAACAGTGTCACTGCCCCACTAAACACTGCACGTTAGTGATGCTTTTTGAATGCACATATGCAGTTTGCACTGATCTGCATGGTTCCACTTCAGAGCACATCACGCTACGAAGTGTCCGTAAAGCCGAGGAACCTGTTCTCACTCTTATTTTCCCACAGACGACCAGGGACGAGTGATGCTGTCAAGATGAGTACACATCACTTTCAATTTCACACACGCACACGCACACACAAGAAATAACGACAGAATGAAGCTGGTTCTGATATTTCTATTTCAGTATCATCTAATGAGCTAGCTATATGCTAGTGATCACTCTGTCACTCCATTGCTGGTAGTTTGCCAATTTGAATCCACAACTTCAGGCATTACTACATGGCTGAACAGCTAGTTGGCGGATTATTCTGGAGGTTATTCTTGAACGTGGCCGCACACATATCACACGGTTGCGCAGATAAGGCAAAGTCATCATGAGTGTATTAACTTCACAATGCACGGACAGGTGTAAAAGGGCCTTTAGCTTTTAGCTGGACATACATAACAGGTGCCCTCAAGAACCAAGCTCTTAAAAAGCACCCTCCTGCCACTGTTTATCTACAGCAGTGGTGTGGATGACCTTTAATGAGCTCTCACCGTGATATTCAGGCAGCCTGTCCGAGCGCAGGAGAGGCAGGCAAACCAGGAACCAATCAGCAAGCAAAAGAGGAGGGAGGTACAGCCAGGGAGGTACAGTCAGGGAGGTACAGCCAGGGAGGTACAGCCAGGGAGGTACAGCCAGGGAGGTACAGCCAGGGAGGTACAGCCAGGGAGGTACAGCTCGCTCACGAGAACAATCTCGCAGCTCCCATTCCAGCCACAAGATCTGCAGCACTCTGAGGGAAATACTGATCCTGGATCTGTTCTTAGATAGATGTATTTTTTTTAAAACAATCACGCGAACTTCACACCCCACTGATTAATTCATGCTTTATAGCAGCATCCTTGAGAAAGGATTCAACTCCCTTAAACGCCATCAGATTATTCTGGATTACAAATGACAAATTGAACAATTAAGGCAGTATTTACGAATATACTGCACACATATGTATTCAATACCTTTCTGATGAGCTCTTTGTAGAACTGTCTATGGCTGCAGAACAGTGTTAAGTGGATCTGGATTTTGGACTAATGTGTTTGAGTAATATGTTAATCTTTTCACTTTTTACCTCCTGTGTTGCTTTCCTCTTGATCTCATTATCAAATTGCATTTTTAGTAGACAGGAACAGGATGTGCAGTACTTCTGTATTTGGCACCATCTACCTGCCCTTCAGTTTTAATGACATAGCCCAGTGCCTGCTGTGTTAAGTCTGTGTTAAATTTGTGTTAAATCTGTGTTAAATCTGTGTTAAGTCTGTGTTAAGTCTGTGTTAAATCTGTGTTAAATCTGTGTTAAGTTTCAATTTTTGTCTGATTTGTTTTAGACAAGCATTTCCGTTGAACAAAGTTATGAAATCTCTTTCAATCCGAGTTCAGGGACATCTGTGAACCTTACTTTCCCTCTTAATTTTACACACATATACGTTTTCTCTTCACATAATGATCTTAAGGTCTGTGCTGAACAAAATGCACTGGACATCATCCAAATTATGAAATTATTAGTACTGTTGTTGTTTAGCAGTGACCCCAACAGCCCGTAGCACCCACAGTTAAAGCGTTAAAGCATAACTGAAACATTTCAAGAATGACAACTATCAAGTTCTCTTTGTCCAGTGGGTAAACTATTCAGGTTTGGGTAGACACTGCACCAGATTTAAATGATTATACTTTCATTAGCTCGTGGGTGACCGTGACACCACCAGGTGATATTCCACCTGCTCAAGGATGTTATAGGCCTATCAAAAACAGTTTGCCATTCTTGAAAATATGACAGACCTTCTTTAAATTGAAGTCATGTACAGATATTTGGCATATAGCTCCATCTAATCCATAAAGATCTGAATGGCCGGCTATACAGTGATACAGGTTGAAGAGATAAATTAATAAGTAATTGGATGTCATACTGTGCGGTGAAACTCACCCCAGGCTATCCAGTGAAAATCGCCTGTTGAAATGATGGTCTCCATCTCCATCCATGGCACTCGCAACTCAGATCTGCACAACCCAGCACTTCGTATAGCTCAGTTCTCTCTTATCCCTACACTGACCGCCTCGTAACCACTGCTTTGCTTTCATCCAAAGCACATCACCTAGTGACAAATACCCTGACTCCTCCCCCCACACGGGTTAACAATGCATGAAAGATTCTATTAGCCACACCTTTTCTTCCTGAACGTGACCAGCAACGACGGAGGCCGGACATTCCAGTCCCCTAACCAACCGTCCTGTAAGCGAAGCCCTCAGATGACATGTTTTCTTTAAAGGCACGTGAGAACTGAGCGTCTTTCACACCAAGCCAGTGTGGGGTAAATGTCATGCGTGATCACGTGTAGTGTGTGTGGCCTAATGCATTTCCAATTGTGCAGAATGTACCCTGTATCCTTATCAGAGAATGGAAGGCTATGAATGTCAGGTCCACATCAGACAGCAGGGTCCCTTACAGGGACACGGTACCTTTTTCTTCATTTAGAAAATGTGTGCGTGTGAAGCAAATACAGTTACATCTACAACTGATGACAACAGTTGTTAGTTAGTGGGGTATTTGTTCACTTAATATGATGTACATTCATCATTTCAATCCAGGAATACACACACACACTTTCAATTCTGAGTTATACATAAACATGCAGCGTATGCGTGTGTGTCTGTGAAACAGTATATATACACACAAGGGTAAGAACCTTTAAACATGTGGCATTAGCAAATGAACTCCTAAATACTGTATGTGCTGCCTTAATTGGTGCAATTAGTGCCCCTCTATGATAACTCGCAAATACCAGTTGTCATGCTTTAGTAATTGGCATTAGAAAACTGCAGGTTACAAAAACTGACCACTAGATGAAACCTGCTGCCAGTATTTGTGCAGAGATAATATCTCTGTATCTCCGTAACCATATACATCTTTACTAGAGCAACGACTCAAGCATGAATTAACACCTGACTGCCACATTCTTCGCCATCCCCCATTACATGAAACACAGTAAGAAACAAAGTGACAGGTCCTGTTCAGATCATCACCATGACACAGCAGTGCTCTAATATCATACACAATCTTAGCTACTGTATTATATTTCACTATTCGTTGTTGCCATAGTATGAGCGGGTAGACTATTGTTTATGCTGTGGATGTGGAGTAAAGTTTCAACACCCCCCCCCCACATCCACCAAGACACATTTATGGGGCAGTGGCAACAAGACAGGTCTACATGGTTACACTTAATGCTCATAACCAAGTTTCTTAACACTTTTTTGTACATCTGTAGATTGTGTGCTTATACAAATTGACTGACGGTAACCATCTGCATGGACAATAGCTGAAGTCTATGGTTGATACCCTGTCACCTGCATGTCAGGGGTATTCTCAGGGGTATTCTGGCTGATTCAGCTCATCTGTTAATTACCAGATGTCAGTTCAGTACTGTTCGCAGGTTCGACTAGGAATGTTAAACCAGATGTCAGCACCAAACTCTGCACGGAGCTGCTGAATTTTCTCCTTTTGCGTCAGCTGAGGAGAGGAGAATACGCTGGATTCAGAAAGCCGGTTTATTTAGGATCGCCGAAAGTGGCATCAGATGCTGCACTCTACCCACCTCAGTGAATCACCCAGGCGCTATAGTGGGAAATCTGCCCCTGGCTTTACATGGACTTGTTTCAGAAACTAGAGGCACTGATGGTGGGTTTAGCACAGGCTCCTGTATGCAGAGATGCGTGTTTACAACACAGCACTATACAAGACATCAGGCATCAGGGATCTTGGTCACCGATTCAGATGGAATGGATTGGAATTGATTATCCCCTGCGCTCAACAGACAGACAGAGGAGAGCTCTTTACTCCAGTATCAGTGCACGACGTCCCAGTCGCAGTTTAGTAGCAGTAATGATAGTTTTAAGGCAAAGTACACGTCTGAAGAGACGTGGATGTTTAAACGTATATCTCAAGTATGAATAAAAATAGTCTACAAAGCTGGACTAAAAGAAATCAGAAGAGTAGTCAGGAGTTCATGTATTGCACAGAATGTGCCGGGATAGTTCACTGTCTTTCCCTCCTCGGCACCTGACGCAAGGGCTGATGGGATGTCAAAACAGGGTAAACCGCCGGACTGTGCAACACCGTGGCCTGGAAGAGCAGCGACCACCATCTCTGTTGCACACGTCACGTCTGCCGTGCAGCGGAACGAAATGGCCTGGCAAATGAAATCTGGCACCATCGTTGTCTCCGTCTCCCTTGGTGCTGTCAACAATTTAACTACACGCTCACACACCTGCGCACACGCACCACCTGTGAGCACAAGCTGAGCAACAAAAAGGCCCCCGAGACACACACACGGAGCCCGGAAACACTTTACTGTTTTTAAAGCGAGTGTGAAGTCTGCAGTCTAAATCGCAGGCGCCACAGTATCCACGGGTCCCTCCTGGCTACAAAATAAAACACAGACCAAAGAGTGAACAGCTATTTTAAGGTGAACGTCGGAGCGATAGTGGAAGAGAGAGAAATGATCAGAAATCGCAGGGGAATTAAAGATAGCAGGAGGTTGTAGATGGTGACCGGAATAGCACAATATATCTAGAAGTTTCTGTGATCTTGCGTAAGCAGAAGGGTTGAACCTTTGACATACTGACACGTTATCAACGATCATATCAGCTAAAAAATTTAAAAGTCTGAATGTGTGTGTGTGTCTCAGGGAGTTTAAAGAAACTTACAATGAACTCAGGTGTACTTTCACCAACTGAAAAAAGCATGCGGTGAATACACAGTACATGTTCATCACTTCATTAGTGTATACTGCTTATTCACTAGCAGCAACAGTAACAACACAGACACACACACACACATATATATATATATATATATATATATATATATATATATATATATATATATATATATATATATATATATTAAACAATAGTCATCAGCAAGTATCAACAGTTAACATCACAAGAACTGTAAGCTAGAGTGTTCACCATACACCTGGCTAAATGGGTTTCTGTATTTTTACTCTGTACTTTACATTATGGGCCACGTAGAGACGAAAACATACATTAAACAGTAAATTCACCAGATCATCAGGCACAAGCAAAACTGCTATCAGTCAAGATAATCATCCCAGCACGAGGAAGGACAGACGCGATAACCATAGACACAGAGAGCGAGAAAAACAAACCCGGCCCAGTCCAGCATGCTCTAGAAATTCTTGTCCCTAAATGGGAGGAGACGTGGGTACGCCTGGCTAAAACGTACAGCTCAACTAAAGGTTATGGGTCACGTTAAAGCCACAATTTACTGTGGCTCTGATTTATACACAAGTCCATATGTTTAATTAATGTCTTTCAGATATACACTTTTAAATGTTAATTTCTTTACAAGTATCATGCACGAGTTCAAGTAGGAACACGGACCTGAGCGCTCTGACTAACGGTGCGTGGTCCCCGCCGTCGGCCACACACTGCTGCTCACCTACTGGATTTCCTCTTCATCTCCGCGACCTCCAGCACGTCGGCCGAAAGATTCAGACCCAGAATTACTTCAGTGCACAACGCACGGCCAGCAAAGAAAGCACCCTGGCTCTCGGGCGAGTTAGAATATGTTTTTCGGCGACGATAATAGCAGTTAACTGTGGCTAAGCGTGTGCACAGGGTGACCTGGCACTCCTCTGGACGTGAAGCGTTAGGTTACCTGTTTCATTGGACGCGCACCCGCGTACAGTAATAAGATACAAAGAGTAATGAGTACAAATGGAAAGAGAGCTTTCAGTTAAAAGGCCCCCGAGGCTAAACAGGTAGAATATTCCCTAGAGTTAAATTAAACAGCAGGCCGTGCGGTGGCGCGTGATCTGCGCAGGCCTCCAAGAAACGTCGATTGATCAGGTGTGTGTGTGTGTGTGCTGAGTCTTCTCTTTAATTCTCTATGCGAAAAGTTATACCAGTTACCAAATATTAACATCTTAATGATTAAAATGAGAAGGTTGGATTTATGAACAAAAATAAGATTATAATACAACAGTTTACGTGGATGTTTGTGTGTGTGTGTGTGTCTTTGTTTATATGAAATAGCCAATTCAGCCGTTCTGTAAGTCATTTGTTCTCCAGTTTCTGCCCTGGGAATCAGACGAAATAGCTTACATGTTTTTATGGCTTTTCTGCTCTAACAATCCTGACTCAGCTTTTCAAGAGGTAGGACATAACTGATGCGTTGACTCAGGTATGCTGGAGCAAGGACAATACCGCCCCCCGGGAGACCGAGTAGTGGCCCTTTAATGTTGTCATTACGAGCCTGTGAGAGATATCGCCACCTAGTGGGCGACTCTGGCATTAACCCATTTCCGTGTTCGAATACGTCTAAGAAGTTTGTGTGAGAATGTGCAACTAAAACAGAATTCGTTTTTCACAAAGCCAATAATAAGAGTTACATCACTGCTATTTGCATCAATGTAAAAATATATAGTGACAAATTTAAGAGCGAAAGAAAGACTACAGACTCTTATCAGTACTGTATATCCAGTCATTCTGTTTTTAATACAAAGTCAACATATCTACATACATGGTTTCAAACTGAGATTGAAGAGGTTGAAGGTGTGGACACTCAGTAGCACTGGCCTGAATAGCTCATAATGCATTGTAATCTTGATCGTGGGGTTTGTTGTGCTCTTCTGTTTTGATTTGACTCATCGCAGCAGTGAAATTATTTCGTTATCCGTTTCCTCCCAAGAATGTATAGTATGTGCGATCCCTCGGACTACTAATCAGCATTTCTGAGATCCAGTACATCAAATGCTAGCTAGGTACGCATTTTGACAGCCGTGCCGTTTCGAAGAGAGTTCCCTTACCTTCCAAGTCTTTCAAAATCGTTCAAATGGTGTAATGTGCTTTACCTCCTGGGATGATTCGCATAGAAAGGACTTTCGCCTCCCCGACTCATTCACTTTTAAACTCCAGATCAAAGTGCACGTGTACATCGTTTCTGTGTGCTCCTTTCAACGTTTTGATTCTGAGAGCTGACATTTGATCATAATGCGGTGTGTTGTGCAGTTATTTCACCACAACCGTTTCCGTAGTTGGCTGACCAAAAGAAAAATAAATAAAAACCTAACCTAATATAAATACATATCCTGGGTAAATGAGGGTCATTAATGAGTTACAGTAAGTTCAAGCCTCACGACTGAGTGTGAATGTGTCAAGAAAAAGGACACGAGCGCTAGTTCCAAAACTCGCGCTCACGCCAGGTTCTCTAAGTACTACCACGTTTGTCGTCTCGTACCAACCACATTGCGATCGCCATTAGCAGAAGGTGCACATTCACAGCACGTAGGTTTCTCTTCACTTCTGAGAAACGGTCATTTGAAGGGCTTTGCAAGGACGAATAAAGCGCAGTGAAACCACTGGGGAGGGTTTTAAAGGCCTGACAGAGGACCTTGGGTTTAGGGGAGAGGCGGTGACTTTGTTCAGGGCCTTGTGCTGTATTGTTCTTACTGGAGATCCTAAGGGAAAATTCAGTGCACAGGAAATATAAAAAAACTTACACAGGAACCATGTACAGTCACGTTAGCTTGCCAACTACACAACATCTCGTTGATTATATTCCAATAGGTACTCAAAAAATAATATAAATATTCTTAGAAATTCAAGCATAATATCAACAAAACTAAATAAAAAACATGGTGGTTAAATATTTTGACAACAACGATAAGGCTCACTTTTAGTCTCTGGTTGAGATTAGAGTAAAAGACCCATGGAAACTGTCCTCAGACTTGCTCCTGTCAGAGACAGCTTGGTATAAGTCCTTCCTGTCTGAGACGGCTTGGGCTAAGTCCCTCCTGTCAGAGACGGCTTGGGCTAAGTCCTTCCTGTCCGAGACTGTGTGGGCTAAGTCCCTCCTCTCTGAGACGGTTTGGGCTAAGTCCCTCCTGTCTGAGACGGCTTGGGCTAAGTCCTTCCTGTCTGAGACGGCTTGGGCTAAGTCCTTCCTGTCTGAGACCGCTTGGGCTAAGTCCCTCCTGTCTGAGACGGCTTGGGCTAAGTCCCTCCTGTCTGAGACGGCTTGGGCTAAGTCCTTCCTGTCTGAGACGGCTTGGGCTAAGTCCCTCCTGTCTGAGACGGCTTGGGCTAAGTCCCTCCTGTCTGAGACGGCTTGGGCTAAGTCCCTCCTGTCTGAGGCAGCTTGGGCTAAGTCCTTCCTGTCTGAGACGGCTTGGGCTAAGTCCTTCCTGTCTGAGACGGCTTGCGCCATCCTTCGTACGAACTACTTTGTGCTACACCTACTCACGACTCCTTCACTAAACAAAAACATGAGAGTTATCATTTTCATCTAGCTCAGTTTAATTAAAATCGGAGAGTAACTGGAAAGACTAACTTCTATCAACCTCTACAGTGATCCTGGTGAATTCCTCTTTGGGGAAACACACTCTTGAACCATACACTTGCCTTCTATGAAGGGGAACTGAATGAAGAGGTTTTTAATAAAACTTCATGAAGCTTTGGAGCATGCATTAGCAAAGTCAGAGCACTTTGAAATTCACTTCGCAGATCTCCAAAGGGAAACACTGTCTTATTGAGAACCTCTGATTTTACAGGATATGGGCCCTAGGATTAGAAACCCTTTAGCTTAGAACTTGACCAACCTCTTGTTCTCTGTCAAAGTCTATACATGGATTTTGAGATAACTGCAGCCCGGGTCGTATCAAGCTTAGGGCTAGTTACGTCTCTGTGGTGTGTACACAGGTTCCTCCACTCGAACCCTGAAGGCGTCTCTGGCTCTTGTCTGTTAGCCAGGGGCAGCACAGAGCCGCCACACTGCCCCCTACAGGGGATGTCTGGGAGTGCAGTGGAAGAGGGCCAATCGAAAAATGAGCAACTAGGTTTGAAACATCGTGAGCCCCATTTTTCTCCTCGCGCACAGGAAATAAGCAGCATATTTGTGGAGAGAGACAGAAAAGGTAAAGAGAGAGAGGGGGGAAAGAGGAGAGAGAGAGGAGAGAAAGAGAGATTGAGAAAGAAAATGACACACTATAATAAAAGTATTCACAGGCGCTCTGTCAAAAAAACAACAAAATCTGCTGACGAATCGGACAGCTGTTCAAAGGCATGGTTCAGTCACAATAGCGCCTCCTGTTGACCAGGAGTAAAAGAGACACCAAAACTGATTATATCACGTTACTAATGTACTGTACGACACAGCTGTTCTCCTCCAAAGCTGGACAAAAAGTCCATGACCTTTGACCCTCTGTTGCTGTTACTCCTTTAGGCACAGAAGGTAGGAGTTCTGCTTCCGGTAAGGGCGTCGAAACGTTGGTGACGGCAACATGGACATTAGGAAAGAACAAGGTCACCTTGCTCCTCATCGTCCGCCTCACAGCAGAAGCTGTAACCTCTGGCGGCTGACCGGAGTTCACCTTTGACCTTTTCATTGGCAAATACAGTTTGGGTAGAACTCCCGTTGTAGAGTGCAGCAATTTTTCAGGCTTTTGATTTCAATGTTTTTCTTTTGTCTGTATGTGTTCGTATTTTGTTTTGTTTTTGTGTTTTTTTTTTCCACACTTAGTAATTTTTCCATTCTGGTTTTTTTGAAGATTTCATTTTTACCCACATTGTAATATTTCTAAAAAGTCAACCACAACATTGATATCAATATTTGAACACTGAGGTAATAAGCTTGCTGTGTGATACAGAACTTTCCCGAGAAGTTCTAGAGAGAAAACATGTTCTTTATAATTTTGTCTCTTTTTTTGTTGTTGTTGTTGTCGTTGTTGTTGTCCTCCAAACATAGGTCCCCGCCGATGATGTCACCGCTCTTCAAAAACGTCTCCCTTTTCGCAGAAACGCCTTCTTTCGATTTTCACTGGGAAGAAAAAGCTAATAGGTGCTTGACTCTGGAACAAGCTCAGATCGGTAGTGTTGCTGATCGTTGACGTGAGAAATGGCGTCGAGATGGGCGGCTCCTCCCTCCTTTACGTTGCATAGTGATCAAAGCTACCCAGGTACTCCAGAGCAGCCTGGTAGCAGAACTGGTACTCCTCCTGCGGAAACGCCACACACACGCCACACACACACGCGCGGATCAGCGCAGCGGCTTCAGAGCGGGAGCCATGCACACTTTGTATTTGTAGCCCGTATGAAAGGCTTTGGTGCCACTGTTATTACTCTATTCTGTAATTTTCATTAAATTACAGTTTATCTGGAGCAGTAATTAAATGCCACCACAGCACATATGTATTAATTTGCCCTCTGATTGGGTCCCAACGGAGAGCATTACAGCGTTGTTATTAAACACCGATGTTGCGATATATTAACACATCACAGTATTGTGATACAGTACTTCTAAATTATATGTAGACTACTGACAACATAGGTTATTACTTATAAGTCATGATTTAATTGTAGCTTTTAAATATTAATTATATCATTTAAATATCCTTTAAGCACCTGTGCTTATCCTGATGTTACATGAATTACGGCCACAGTCCTGGTAAATATTACCCTAATGTCCATACACAATGTCTTAAATGAAGTAATCAAAGGAATGACCATGTCCCCAGCATCCTGGTACAGTGGAGAGGGGAGGCGGAGTCTGGGCGGAGCCATGGCGGAGGGGGCGTGGCTTACCTCTGTCTGCACCATGGCTGGTCGTTGCGTGCGAAGCATTTTGACAGTCTGGAAGATGTCCACAGCACCTTCGTAACGCATCCTCTCCAGCACGATGCTGAGAGTGATAAACACACCCGTCCTTCCAACGCCCGCACTGAGAGGGAGGGAGGGAGGGAGAGAGGGAAGGAGGGAGAGAGAGAGATAAGCAATAGGCATGTAAGGAGGAATGAGAGAAAGTGAGTGAAGGTCAGAGAATAAATGGAGGGGAGACGGAGAGAAAGAGCAAGTGAATAAGTGAACGGACAGAGGAGGAAGAGGGGGGGAGGGAAGGAAGAAGAGGGGTGACAGCTGCTTAATGAATCGCTCTAAATTTGATTAATTATTCAGCCTAATGTCACCCAGCGGCCCGTGTGGTTGGGCAATTCCTGAGGTAGCTCCGCCCCTCTTCCGCATAGAAAAAGCGCAAATGGTGTTTGTGTTAACATGGCGTCCAATCACGACTGACGTAAGCTCCTGGCTTCGCCTTGGACAGCGTCAGCCGCATGAGCGCGATGAACAAAAGAAATGTACCAGCGTTCCCTGGACGTTGGCCCAAGGTCGCGCACTGTTTAGCAGGGCAGCGCGTCGCGCTACAGCTAGCGTCCAGGCTTGAGGTTCAGCTGTGCCACATGCCTGTGTGCAGCCCCTGAGGATGTCTATATTTATTCAGCAGCACACGCAGCCTCCCCTCCCGGAGCAGCAGGACGTGGCGGCAGTTGCTAAGGGCATAGAGGCAAGCAACCATCACCTGAGACCGACCCCTTGACCTCTTGAGTCACAGCCAGGTCTGCACTAGAGGAAGTGGGCGGGGCCAGGTGGCAGGGTCGTTCAGTGTCCAATGGGAAGGGCCCAGCCACCTTGGTGTGTCAGTGGGTTCGTCGAGCTATACTTAAAACTGGTGGTTCAAAAATGGCTTCGTGTGCATGTGCACACACACACACACACACACCTCTGAGCCAATAAGCTTTGAGCCTGACACCTCTGCGGGACTACCACAGACCTGCAGTGGACGGTGATTGGTCCATCCTGCCCAAACTGCTCCTTGGTCTTGTGCACCTGTCCAATGAAATCGATGAAACCCTCCCCTGATTTTGGCACTCCCTGCTCAGGCCAGTCGGTAAACTGGAACTGCCTGACCGTTCTGGACTGCCCGTCCTTCAAAAACAAGACACACACACACACACACACACACACACACAGAATATGACAACAGCGTTATACGCAACATCAGTCCATCTTTGCTTTCTTCCCCTCTCATCCTATTTTCACTCCGTTTAATCGTCCCCAGTTCCGACCTGCTGGACAGACGTCCTCCGTGGCCGGACAGCTAGGATGGACGTTAGCTTGTCCAGGACACGTGACGCCATTTTGTAACTCTACCCCCGCTGGGGCTTAAACTGCTGTGGTCCTGCTCGTGTTGCACAGTGCAGAACTCACCCTTGCGTCCGTGACCTTGAACTCCCGCAGGATGTACTGGGGCATGTTGTACTCGGCCATGGGGTCCACCACGAAGTACTGGTACCGGGCCGAGCGCTCAGCCGGCCAGTACTGGTGACACTTCTCCTGCACACACATACACACCCACGCATGTATTTTTGACCGGCCCGCTATTTACGAAGACTTAAAAACCACATAAGGATAAATAAAACCTTCTCTCGAAACACAACTCGCAGTCTCCGGGAAGCGATTCAATCTGTTTATATTGAGATGTTCCAAATTCGGAAACAGCGGGAATGCTGAAACGTAGTTTTACGAGGCTTCCGCCATGTTCGTGCGTGTGGAGCGACGTGTATGTGTGTGACGGGGCGTCTGCTCCAGCGTCGTGGGCTCACTCACCCGGCCCATCTCCCTCAGCTTGGTCAGCATCACCACGATGGTGGAGTTGTGCTCCCACAGCATCCTCCAGAAGTCCTCCGTGGTCTCGGCGAGGGGTCCCTGCGTGGCGATGTACGCCCTCTGCTGCCTGCAACAGGGCAGTGCAACACATTATCCACAAAGATGAAAAAAACAAAACCCCCCCCAGACGATTCACACACGTCTGTTCAACGTTTAACCGCCGTTTACAGATGCAACGAAACGCGGATTCGTTGTACGGTCGAGACCTGTCGAGTGTGGGATGTTTTTTTTCCGTCCACGTACGACTTCGCTGTGTAACTTCCACCATCACTGCTGTTAACAATGTGATTCTCAGTCCAGTCCCTGAGGCCCAGTAGCTGGTCCACATTTTTGCTCTGGCTCCCAGTACACCCGCACCGAGCCATTAGGAGCACTGAATACCTGACACAGTGAAAGCTGGGATAGAGCGAAAATGTGGACAAACAGGTGGGTCCCCAAAGACTTGGTGGAGAAACCTGGTTCTACGGTCTTGGAGCATTTAAACTGGTCTGAAATGGGTAGCGCAGAGTACCTGTATCCATCGATGAAGCTGGCGTTGATGTAATCGGAGCCGTCGAGGCCTCTGATTGGCTGCAGGCAGACACGGGTGGTCTCGTACGGCATAATGTTGACCAGCCTATTCTTGAACTTGTTGCAGGGCAGGTTGGCCGTCACGAACCTGGATGTGTGGGCCTTGCTGTTGGCCAGACGCTGAGGGAGCGATGACAGGAAGACTCGTTCAGCGCACTGGGCCAAATCAGCACGGGTGTGTGTTCGACGTCTGAGAGTGTGTATCGTGCCGTCGCGCACCTTGAACTCCAGCGCCATGCCCGTCACGTGCTCGCCCATCTCCACCTGCGCCAGCTTCTGCAGGTAGGAGAAGAGGCTCCGGGCAGCGACCTCCGTGTTGCCGCAGGCGACCGCCTCCAGCAGGGCCTCGTGGATGAAGCCGTACTGGTCCTCCGTCTGCACCATGTAGTTCCTCTGCGCTCGCATCAGCGTCACGTGACCGTAAACGTCCACGGAGTGCTCGTGGCGAATACGCTCCAGCATGGCGTCGATCACAATGAAGCAGCCAGTGCGGCCCACGCCCGCACTGAGAGAGGGAGGGAGGGAGGGAGAGAGGGAGAGGGAGGGAGGGAGGGAGGAGGAGAGGGAGAGAGAGAGAGGGAGGGAGGGAGAGAGAGAGAGGTAGAGGGAGAGAGAGAGAGAAAGAGAGGGAGGGAGAGAGAGGTAGAGGGAGAGAGAGAGGGAGAGAGAGGTAGAGGGAGAGAGAGAGAGAAAGAGAGGGAGGGAGAGAGAGGTAGAGGGAGAGAGAGAGGGAGAGAGAGGTAGAGGGAGAGAGAGATTGTGGAAGAGACAGATGGAGACAGAAAGAGAGTGAGAGAAATGGAGAGGCAGGGACACAGAACATCTTGTTGATATAAAAAAAAACATCTGCAATATTTTCTTACTTTTCTCATAAACTTTCATACATATTACATTTCTATATAGAGTCTGCGTCACCTGTACTACTGCAGTCAATGATGCAAGTCAGGTCTCATAACGTTGCACTATATCTAAACCCACATCAGAGTCCCTGCCACAGAAGGGAACCTTATACAGTTACAGAGTTGTACCAGAGTGGGTATGAGAGGCTTCAGTGCTGATCTGGTCCTGGAGGCTGGATCTCACAGTATAACACTTGGGATGGGACCCGTCATTCTAATTCCACTGTAATCCTAAATAATAGATTCTCTGTTGTTATAGAATGGGAGGACTTAGCCCAAAACAGAGTAATCAACATTAATCACTGGGGTAGGTGTGTGTATGTGTGTGTGTGTGTGTGTATCCATGGGTGTAGAATGATGTGCAGGTATAGAAAGGTGAGCAGGACAGAACTGTGAGTAGTTCATTATTCATCATGTCATCTCTATGTCCTGTAATAAGAGAAGTGTGATGATCTCTGAGATCATGTTTACATCTTACACATGTAAGCATGTGTGTGTGTGCGTGTGTGTGTGTGTGTGTGTGTTAATACAGGCAGAATTGATCAATCGCATACAATGTAGCTCTCACAGAACAAGAGGGAGAGGCAGGAGGGGGGGGGGGCAAAGAATCAGGGAGGGGAGAGAGAGAGAGAGAGAGGGAGAGGGAGAGGGAGGGGAGAGAAAGTAGGTCAAGAAAATAAGGAGGTTTTGCCCCAAGGCAAACAAGGAAGAAATCTGCATGAGATATCCAATCTAGTCCTAATCAGACCAGGAGCATAACTTTGAGATTAAGCTGGCTCACAGAATATTTACTCTGCAGTGATGCGTTCTCCCTCTCTCTCTCTCACACACACACACACACACACACACACATTCCCTCACTCAGTCAATCAATCAATCAATCAATAAATGTACCCATGTGCCTGTGACAGCAAACAGCCAGCAGTGACCGAGGGGGCGTGTCCACGGAAGGACAGACTGGAGGGGGCGTGTCCAAACTGACCTGCAATGGACGATGACAGGGCCCGCATCCGGAGGGTTGCAGGCTTTGACCCGACGCAGGAAGGCCAGGAACGGGGTGGGGTACTCCGGTACGCCGTGATCAGGCCACGCCGTGAACTGGAACTGCCTGACCTCTCGCCTCTCATTACAGCCACTCTGAGAGAGAGAGAGAGAGAGAGAGAGAGGGAGAGGGAGAGAGGGAGAGAGGGAGGGAGAGAGGGAGATTTATCATCTGTATTTTACCTAACCAGATACTAATGACCATGGCGTGTTTAAATTCCACCTTATAACTGGATCTCCTGTGTCCCGCCTCTCTGGATTGGCTAATCTAACACTTCACTCTGTTAATGAAGCAACTCGTAAAGAACTTCTCTCCACAACCTTTCAAACCGGCCAATAAAAAAAAAAGGACGAAATTACTCTCCTAATCTCTCCTACTGCAAAATGTTTCCAAGTGCCTCTCTGTTCGCGAGAGAGAGAGAAGAAAAGAGGAAGAGAGAGAGAGAGAGAGCGACAGAGCAAGAGAAAGGAGAAAGACGTGAGCAGGAGCGAGGGAGATGGGGAGAGATGTATGAGAAGAGAGAGGGACATATGAGAAGGGAGGGAGACGGATAGAGAGAAGCATGAGAAGTGAAATCCTCTTTATGGGGAAGGAAGGTAATTACAGAGCTATAGATGCCAGTGGAAAGTGTCAGGTCTGTGTGAGAGAGACAGCGAGTGTCAGCTAGCAGGATCGATTTGGCCAGGGAGACTGGGAGGGAGACGAGCAAGGTGTGAGAGAGAGAGACAGCAGACAGAAAGGCACACCACCTGGTCTGATGAGATGAGAAAACAGGGGCTATGGAAGAGACAGAGACAGATAGAGAGATCGAGAGATCGAGAGATAGAGAGACAGTATTGTATTTGTAGTATATTTGTAGAATAAGTACAGCTAGTTGTCACATGCATTAATTCGAATTATTCTTAGTACTATAATAATTGACCACGTTTGACATAAATTATAGCACACATGGATGAATATAAATCAGATGGTCAAACGACTCGGCGGAACAGTGAGCTATGAGCCGAGGGGCGGTGTGGTCACCTTGTGCAGGGAGAAGGTTCTCACGCAGAACGTGGCCAGCTCCATGGTGTCCAGCACGCTCACCTGGACCAGGCCGTACGTTTCCGTACCTCTGCTGGGCCAGTACTGATCACACTTTATCTGTGGGGCACACAGGGAAGCCATTTAGACACACACACACACACACACACACGCACGCACGCACGCAGGCACGCACGCACGCACGCAAACACTCTCACCCGTGATTTCTCCTCCAGCTTTGTCATCATGACCACAGAAGCTGCTCTTTGTTCCCACACCATCCTCCAGAAGTCCCCGAAGGTCTCTGGCAAGGGTCCCTGTGTGGCGATGTACGCGTTCTGCTTCCTGTAGCCGTCTATGTAGTTTGCATTGATGTAATCGCTACCCATAATGCCTGGCGAACACAAGACACAATAGGCACAGATCGTTGATTATTTCAGCTGCGGCTGAATCCAGATCGGCTCCAACTCGGACGTTTAGCGCACGGCGGCGCCATCGTACACGTCATAGCCTTTCTGTTGACTTTTTATCTGACGTGAATTTCCCCGAGGGGGCGTGGCAAAGCGTTTACAGCTGCGAGAAACACGGAGATGTCTCGGCGGGCCGTACCGTCCACCGGCGCGAGGATGACCCTGGTGTGGTCGTAGGCGATGACGTTGGCGTAGCGGTTCTTCGGCTTGTTCACCTCTAGGTTGGAGTGCTCCCACGTGAACTGCTGCCCTGGATCGATGGACTGCGGCAGGCGGAGAGAGAAGCGGCTGCATGAGACGCAGCGGCGTGAGACGCGGCGGCGTGAGACACGGCGGCGTGAGACGCGCGCGAGTCCGAACAGACGGCCCTGACTCAGGCGGGCGAGGTGGGGAGGGGGAGATTAGCGCCATCGCTCCTCCCTTACGAGGGAAACCGCTCGCATAGTGCTCAATAAAGCAGGAGCTGGAGAGGGCGTGGCTTGCGTCCAGAGAGCCTCACAGATAAAGTGAGCCAGCTGGCTGAAGGAGGTGATGAGCGTTGCCAAGGTGACCTTGGATTTTATGAGCAGCTCATTCTCTCCTGTCCCCACCCCCCCCCCCTCCCACTCACCATGTCCCTCCAATTCTTACCTCCCTCTCTCTCTCTCTCTCTCTCTCTCTCTCTCTCCCCCTCCCCCACCTCTCTCTGGTTCTCTCACTCACTCTCTTCCTCTTTCTCATTCCTGCCTTGTTCTCTCATCCTTTTCTCTCTGTTTTCTCTTTAGGGTCTCCGTCTCTTTCTCATTCACTCTTTTTTGTCAGCCTCTTTTTTACTCTCTCCCTCACCCCGTCCTTCTTTCGGAAGCTCTCCCAATTCTCTTTTCCCACTCCGTCTCTCCTGCTCTCCTGCTCTCTCTCTCTCTCTCTCTCATTAGTCACCTCGTACTCCTGGGAGAGGCGAAGGTTATCGTTGGCCTTCAGAAGCTCGGTGTGTTCTGCCAGCTCTGAGATCGAGATCGGTGGGTGACTCATCATACCTGCAGGGGTCAAAGGTCAAAACATGGCACAGGTTTTAGCAGAAAGAGAAACATTTGAGTAATTTTAGTGTATTAGTGTATATATAGTATATTTATGTATATATATATATATATATACACATGTATATGTGATTGTGTGTTTACATATGTGTGAGATATGTGTGTTTTACATATTGTCCATGTGTAATTCCTTATTGTAAAACATATATGTGATTGCATGATTATAAGTGATAATGTGCACAAATATGTACATGCAAGTGTGTGTGCATGCGCCTGCAGTTGTGTGTGTGTGTGTGTGTAAAAAGACAAGCGCACACACAGTGGTGGGTGGTGCTGGGGGAGGATCTACACTTTCACCGAGGCAGGTGTGATCTCACAGCTATGAATCATAAACGACTGCACCTCCTGAGAGGCGGCCATTTTGTTTCTGGAGTGGAAGGGGGAAAGAGCAGACGAAGAGCAGAGAGAGAGAGAGAGAGAGAGAGAGGAGACAGACAAAGAGAAAGAAAGAAAGAAAGGCAAAGAGAAAGAGACAGACAGGATGAGAGACAGTGAAACTGACAGAGAGTGAGAGACAGAGAGAGATAGAGATAAAGAAGGAAACATATATAGAGAGAGACAGAGATACAGAAAGACACATAGAATTCACCAGAGAGAATGCAGGGGAGAGTGGGAGACAGAAGGGAGCATGTACTGGAGACGGAGAGAAACTTTGAGGAAAATTCTGTTCAAGATCACTGGAGCCATTTTTGGCACCTTTCTTGTGAGGGTTCCTGCCACCTGCAGCACATCTACAGACATTCTGGTGTCCTTGGTGGGGGAAGAAATAACTCCCGTCTGTCTTAGTCGAACGCTGCTACCTCGAGCTGGGCTTCACGCTTGTCAGTACACTATGGACAACTTCACTTTAACTCTTGATGGCAAAAATGAGTATCTGCCTTAGTACTGGGTGCAGAAGCAATTTCTTTGAGCTAAAATAGAACAGCATAAACATCTTGTCCTCTTTGGAACAGAGGATACTGTACTTCCTGCTGTGGATAAGGGTGCTGATTGCACTGGGCCAGAAATATCTCTATATCAAATATCAATTAATGTCTATGCACACAGTATAAAGGCCAAACTTAATTAAAATGGTGAACCCCCCGCATGTGTAACGCTGTTATGTTTTCTCAGCAGCTGCACTGGTGGCTGATAAAGGACACTGGATGACCTGGCAAGGCAGTTTTCATTTTCACCAACACATCTAACTGAAGCCACATATGTTCAGGGTCATACTGTGTGTGTGTGTGTGTGTGTGTTTATTTACGTGCCTGGTGTCTGGAAGTTGATGCGTCTCATCTCTACGGGGTCGGTGGGGTGATGGGCAATCATTTCAGCATTGTTCAGTAAACACTTGGTGCCAGGCTCTGAATCTTTGCGCTTGCTAATGAGTAGAACCAGAAACACACACACACGCGCACACACATGCACAGGCACACACACACACATACACACACACACAAAACACCCACGCACAATCGCAGCAACTTAACTAGACTCAGGGCACAGCAATCAATATATGCAATCTACAAGCATAAACAGACAATTAATAGCAGTTCCAGCAGTTATCTGCTAAATGTTATATAACAGAAAATCCAATTGGACTATTATTAGCGAAGCAGTTAGCCATTAGTAAATCTCTGCGATTTAAGACTTTTCCCACCAGAATAAGTACTGTAATCTCCCATCAGCAATTAGAAGGCAGTAATGCTTACCTGTCCGGTTTGCTGATGTCGCCACGGAATACACCACAGCAGGGTTACAGCAATGAGACGTATGATGGGGGTGGGGGGGGGGGGGGGGGAGAGAGAGGGGGAGAGAGAGAGGGAGAGAGAGAGAGAGAGAGAGAGAAGGATGATGATGAGGGAGACAGAGAGAGATGGGAGGGGAAGAGGAAGAGAGAAAAAGGGGAGAATGAATGAGGAGTAACCGAGAAAGTACGAGGAGGAGAGGGAGAGAGGTGAGAGGGAGAGAAAGAGAGAGAGAAGAATATTAGAGAAAGAAGAACAGGGGACAGAGAGAGAGAGAGAGAAAGAGAGAGAGAGAGAAAGGAGGAGCGAGGCAGGGGAGAGGGAGGATTCAGGTGGACAGGGAGATGGTGAGATAGGGAGCAGGGGGAAAGAAAGGAGCAAAAATCAATATTTTGCATTTGTATGCAGGGGCTACATGACACCTCCTGGAGATAAGAGTGCAGAGCACTGGGGAGCGTTTAAGCTCCAGGGCCCTCGGGGAAGAGACGCGTCTGGAGTAAGTGGAAGGTCTGTGGGAGTGGCCTGGCTCAGGAGGAGATCTATCTGGCTGATCCATCCCCATGCCAGGGGGCGGAGCCGTGCCACGCAAGGTCACCCAGGCAGGTCGGAAAGGCGCCGGGACCTTCCTCACCCTGCAAGCCAGTCTCCACCCGAGCAAGCCAGTCTCCACCCGAGCAAGCCAGTCTCCACCCGAGCAAGCCAGTCTCCACCCGAGCAAGCCAGTCTCCACCCGAGCAAGGACCCGGGCTCATGAGCGGAGGGATGGCACTCATCCTCAATAAAGGCTGACAAAGAGAATGAAATGGTGGTGCAATCGTGGGCCCCAAACACAGTCTGGTTTTAGTGCTCACTGCTAAATCTGAGAGCCATTAGATTGTGCTCACTTTGCATTCCTGCCTGTAGGGGCTTCTTCCCTTTTTTGGCCATATGCAGGAGCCATTTGGCTCTTATTCCATTATCTCCTGATATAATTGAATCTTTTTTCCCCTGATACTATTATCTCCTTCTACCAAAATAGCAGCCTGTTACATATTTAATCACAGCTTTTACATTTTCCCCGTCACACCAGGAGGTTGGGGGGGGGGGCTGTAAATTTTTCTACTGTGTAGTGGTGACTTTACTTCTAAGGACTTCATTTCTTCATTTCCTCTTGTTCAGAGCCATATCTCATACAGTCAATCATTCATCAGGTCACTAGCTTGCTCCTAGTAAATCGCGTTGCAAGTCTGGCAAACATCGATTTGACGACAACGCCGAACCACACAGCAAACCCCCAGTGCAAGAGAACGGCACGGCGCATGCAGCAGATGTTCAGGAATCCCCAAAGGAAGGACCTTCGCTTCCACTCACTTCTTATAGAGCAAGATGGCGATGACTATACAGATGATGAACACTACAGCCAGGACTGGTCCCACCACCCAGATGAGTCCGTCCCCGGCGTCCAGGGGCTGCGGGTCCGAGACGGGCGCGATGACCGGGTCAGTGTAGGTGCTGGCGACGAACATCTTCTGAACACACAAACACGGCAGAGTCACGCACAGCTCAGCACGGCGCTCCAAATGTCACGTGAACTGCCTCAGGTTGATTATACAGTCAGCACTGTGCGAGCGTGGGGCACAGGGACGCTGAACAGGATGTAACTTCTAGCTTGTAGTTACTACAGCACTGGAGAAATAGCGCAAAAGGAATTCTTGTAATCGCTATGCCACGAATCTCGAACCGCCTCACAAATATGGGACGACACCTCAGCCTCTCCAGGCTCTTACCCCAGTGGTGGAGTTCAGCTCGGCCAGGATGAAGAACACGTACTCCTGGCCCGGTTCCAGGGCCCGGTTGTCAAAGCCTCCGTAGTCCAGCTGGTCTCCGAGGGTAAAGAAGGCGGGCAGAGTGGAGGGCGTGAATCGCGCGGTGATGTACGCCCGACGCAGGTCCACCTGCCTCTGCCGCGGGTCACGCTGCTTCTGGCTGATGTCCTTCAACAGCTGAGAGAGTGAAACTCAACTGAGCACAACTCACCTGAACAACTCAACAGGAGCACAACTCAACTGAACAACTCAACAGGAGGACAAGTCAACTGAGCACAACTCAACAGGAGCACAACTCAACAGGAGCACAACTCACCTGAACAACTCAACAGGAGCACAACTCACCTGAACAACTCAACAGGAGCACAACTCCACTGAACAACTCAACAGGAGCACAACTCAACTGAACAACTCAACAGGAGCACAACTCACCTGAACAACTCAACAGGAGCACAACTCAACTGAACAACTCAACAGGAGCACAACTCAATGGAGCTCAATTCAGCATAAATTAAGCGAGAACAACCTGACTGAGCACAACTCAACAGAGAACAACTGAGTTGAACCGTTTTGTTTCACCACCATCTGGCAGGACAGCGAGTAAAACAACCAGGCAAACGAGGAACTTATTATAATATTATGTAAATGTTTATATTAATAATAAATTACAATAATTATATTACTTCTTTTAGCTTGAGAACATGATGCCTTTAAACTAAAGTTAATTTGAAATTTCGACAAGCCCATTTTAGATGGTCATGTCCTATAAAATACCCAACACGCTAATAAAACTATCCAAATCATCTTGACACACCGCAATATGAAAAATCTCATGGACGATTATGGATTATCCCTTTGAGTGTCGTTAAAGGCTTGTGCAGGCATTCTGCACGCTTCTCAAATACAGTTTTGTGAGAAGGAGAATTGAATGACTCATTCCATTACCCGACTGAATCAGAAGGTCCTCAGAGATGGCGTACCACGAGCACTAATGGTACAGTGTGTCTCTTGGGGTAATTGATCTGTGACTTGCACATAAGCAATGTGTACACAGGCCAAGGTTCACACCTTGGTATTACGTCCCTTGACATGTCATGCAAAAGTAGTGCAGACAGCGCTAGCTCCACAGCGCCCTCTACTGCCAGCCCAGCATTTAACTCTGACAAATACCCTAATCACCCACGGCAAGAAAACCTACCATGACAGAGAGATTTCAGCCTTGAGCCTAGTAGCCCAGTTAGAAGCTACCATAGGATGGTCATTACCATTCACGTCTCTTTTGGCTTTTAAGGTCAATTAATCAGATGAGCCAGAGTTTCTTCTTCTGTCAGACTGTAACTAACATTCCTCGGAAAGTAAAAGAATCTCTACCCATTGTATAGCCTTAACTCTGAATCAGATTATTTGACTGAGATCTATATTGGAGCTAAATTCGGAGCAGTGACAGAAAATCCAACAATACCCTTTTGTGACAGTAATGATAAAGGCAGTGTTAAGTCCAGTGACAGTAATGACACATATGTAGTAAGCTTGTGTGACAGTACAGTAAGGCGGAGGTGATACTATCCACCAGGAGAGCCACTGCATTTCATCACTGACACTTGTTCCATATTCTACTAGATATAATAAAAAACCCAACTTTCAGGCAAATATTCGAGTTCGCTTTGCTCAAAACCATCGAGTTCAATTTGAGTTCACTTAGAATCAGTTTCAAATTAAGATACGCCGGTGACAAATGTTATTGTCAACAAAACAATGAATCTACAAGCGACACAAGATGAGGACGGTCAGCCAACGTACCTCTTCCAAGTCCATTTCGTCAGGGCTCTTCAAATGCCGGTTCACCCCCCTGCCCCTCTTGAGAGGAACAACCACCACATAGATATTCCTGCAAGCACAGAGAAGCCTCTGATTATCGAGGCTTAAGCAGCACCGTGGCGTCTGCTAATGAATGTTTTCAGAGCCGAGCTTCCCCGAGGAGCCTTTAGAACATAATAGCAGGTTCCAGTATGGCGGACATCAAGTTAGTGGCCAACAAACAGGTGAGTTTAAGGTAATGCCAGACCTGGGTCCCACATAACAGTTTATCGTCAGGCAAGGTCCTTATTTAGCAGTTATAAACACTGTGTTTAGTTGGGCCGGTTTGCTGATTATCAGGCCCTCAACCAAAAGAGCTGCAATAGCCTTCAATCGTGAATGATTTGCTGCAGACGCTTACGTCTGAGAACACACCGCATGCACGAGGGAAGCTCTGAAGAGCAGTAGATGAGGTTATCTGCGTTTTCTGCGGTAACACTACCAAGCCTCCTATAGTGAGAGCACGGGTTGGTAACACCTGAATCATGGGCCCAAGTCCCAGGAAGAAATATAGCGTATACTGATGAAACATATGTAAGTTGCGCTGGATAACAGCATCTGTGCATGTAAAACATAAATGAGCCATTTACTAGCTCGCTGCCATAAACGAGAATTTCAACCTCTGCACAAAATAAAAATCAATGAACAAATGATTTTGTAAGGTAATTATTAAGCGCTCCGTGAGTCCCAGCAGGTGCACTGCAGTAAGAGTGTCTGACCATGGCCTTATAGAGCAGAATTACACCAGTGCAGTGAACATTAGCTCGTCTCTCATGCTGTGTGTGTGTGTGTGTGTGTGGGGGGGGCATCTACTCCTTTACCACTTAGATGACAATCACCAGGCAGGAAGTAAAGTTTTTCCCCAAATCGCCATCAACTTAAATTATTAACATAATAGAAACAGGAAGTATGTTCAGTGTGTGAATGTGGGTTCGAGGGACAGGGAGCATAAGTGTGTGTGGTTATGCATGACTGATTTATTTGAGAGCATGTGTGTTTCAGTGGAGTGTGCGTATATATACGTGTGTGTGTGTGTGTGTGTGGTTATGCATTATTAATTTGTGAGAGTAAGCGTGTTTGTCCTTGAGTGTGTGTTTCTAGGTTTAAAAGTCCACACGCTAGGGATCTGATTGTTTGTGTGTCGGAATCACAGTGTAATTGTGCAAACATAGCTGTGTTTACAATTTTTTGTGTTTCTTCACGAACGTGTTTTGAACTGTTATGGGAATCTAAGATATGCTCATATTTCCTTCTGTTGGTGATGTAATGCCAGCTGCTTTAATCACACTCACTTCCAAACTGTGTTTGTGCTGATGCTAATGGGACTCTTGCCTCAGCAAAACCAACACACTATAATGCGCCACAGACTCAGACGTATAATGAACATGCATTAAATTCCGCATCTAACGCGGGTAAAAAAAAATATTTCCCCATTCTCCACTCAGCCAAATGTTTGATATCCAACCTTTGCTTTTTTATCTCCAAGGTTACTGTTATACTGGGTCTCCAAGGTTACTGTTACACTGGGTCTCCAAGGTTACTGTTACACAGGGTCTTTGATAATCGAATATATACCACACGTTAAAAAAAAAAGTTTTGTCTCTGCGCCCACCTGACCAGAGTCCGCGTGTCGAGCGACGGCAGGATGATGGTGACGGTGGTCTCCGTGTCTCGGCTGTGGTCGATCTCGGGGCGGTTGATGACGATGGGGGGTGAGGTCTTGGCATGGATGCGGTGCCTCAGGCCTCCCATGTTGCCCTCAGGGCTGGTGATCTTGAAGTCGTAGCTGGTGTCGGGCAGGAGGTTGGGAATGACGGCCCTGCGCAGTCGGGCGTCCACCTCCAGCCTCTGCCGGTTGTATTCCACCTGAGAAGACGTTTCATGTTCTGCTTATCGCCGTCGCAGGAACTCATGTCCACGAGGATATTGAAATAGCGCAAGACTGTGGTTGTATACGAAGAGGCAAGTTGAGTCATGAAGGCCTGGTGTCTCTGCTTGGTCATTACATCAAAGGAAGTGGCTCGAACGTTTCTGTGCTATCTGGAAAAGACTTTGCTTAGACAGAGCAGGCGTCTGTCCTACGTCTGAATCATGTTCTGAATCATGTTCAATGAAATAAAACTGCTGGTACTGAAAACATTATTCCAAGGATGGCGTATATGCTTAGATAAGCAAACCATTAACTTTAGAAAACCTATTTGGACGTTTTTCAAATGTAAAGACAAATTGTCAGACATATTCTTTAAGGTCTCAGTAATGTTCAAACAGATGTAACTTTACCCTGAATTTAAAGTTTGAATACTACTAATAAAATATTATTCTTAATACGATTACTATCATCATGATGTCCCAAAATCTGCTCACATTATAAGTAACGTTTTCCCCTGCAGTGCATTTTAACTAGACTGTGAGATCGTGCAAACATACAAGGATAAAACATAATGAAACAGGTTACGGTTTTGGCAGTGTGCTGACTGGCCTTTGTGGTCCTAAACTGGAGGTGTCCACTGAGAACCATGTGTAGCATGGAGCCTTTGTCTTTGTCTGCTGGAGCACACCTGCTAACGCCACCCGTGCGTGCGAGCGTGCGTACGTACAACACCCCAGTGCCACTCACCGTGAATCGGTAGGGGGAGCTGCTCTCGGGAAAGTCCCACGTGAGCAGCACGCTCGTCTTGGTCGCCAGGTTCACAGAGAAGTTCCTGGGCACATCTGTCCAGACACACACACACAATTATGTGCCATTAATCAAAGCTAACGACATGCATGTCAGTGTGAACGAGAAATGGATAGGGAATATCAGAGCACAAGGATCAGGGCTGTGCGCGGACCCCCCCGTCTCTCAGGCTAGCCGTGCCGGGAATTCTGGGAAGCAGCAAAGGTGTGAGCGTGACGGACACAGTTGGCCGGATACAGAAGGCCACATATGTCACTGTGGCGATGTTCCAGAGAGAGCTGGCCGAGATTCCATCACTCACCAGTGCTTGGAGAGGAGTTTCAAGATGGACACAAACACAAAGACAGCCGGTAAGAACATGTGTGTGTGTGTGTGTGAGTGTGTGTGTGTGAATGCCACTGAAAAAATTGCCAAAAATGGCAAAATGTACTGTGTACAACATACAACATACTGGACTGGAAAATGAAATGAGGGGAGAGGGCTGACACCACCACCCTCACTGCGGGGCTCACACACAACCAAGGTCACCGTTAATCTCTCTGCTGACCTCTGCAATCAGGACCCACATGATTTAGTGTTACTGGTCAGCGTGCACACGCTACAGTCCACCCCCCACCGCCCATACACTGTCGGAGAGCTGGAGGTGGAGGCAGGTGGTGGCTATAACACGACGAAGACCTCAGACTGAACCCCGTTTCCAAACCCAAGAAGTTCTCATCTCTTGAATGCCAACAGATCCTGTAGATCCAGCACACAACACAACACTGAACATTCGTCCATGTCTGTGGTGCTTTTGGACCTTCCACTTCTGTTCTGTGATCGTTTTTTATTTTCCCCAGATCCCCCCCCCCCCACTAGATATCCTGTGGTTTTTGACTACATGTCTTCTCAATGGTTTTTGACAGTTTTCGCCATATTGGATGGCAGACTGAAACCTGCACACGCACCCTTCTCAACTGCCCCCCGTCTCCTTGGTTACAGATAAACGCAAGTCCAGGATGCAACCTGGAGGGGAGGCGGGTTTGCGGGCATCCAGGAAGCCATGGACAGGGAAGGATGTAGGACCGGGGACTGAGAGAGAGAGTGAGACAGAAAATGAGAGCGAGAGAAAGAGAGAAAGAAAAGGAGACTTCGAGGTGCCTTACCGAACTTCAGCAGTTTAAAAGTCTAACTTTGATCACTCGGTAGCCAAGACAATTACTGTTTGGGCGAAATATGAAGCTAAGGAGATTCTGCCCTCTCTCACGCAGACCTGAAAGAGGATTAGACGTGTGGGATGAGGCAACCTGCCCCAGCTAATACTGACAATGCAGGAATCACTAGAAAAGTGCACAAATCCAGGGTGAAAGTGTACCACAGTGTCTCTCTCAGAAGACGACTTCCACTGCACTGTCTGTTCTCACACACACACACACCACACAAGCAACCACACCAACAAACTCTCATCGTCTCTCTAACGCGCAGTGACTCACGCGCAGAGCTAAAACTGAATTATCAGCAGAGGCCCACCAAAGTACGGCTTTGGGACGCCATCAAACAGATAAAGCACCAGTGTAAATGAACAAGGCTGCCAGGCTATGAGCTCACCATTATGATGAGCACGCCAGGCCTAAACCTGCCGGCAGGAACCTTTTGCTGCCACTGACTGCACGCAAGACAGCGAACACATTTTACATTCCTCCGCCAGTCATGCAGAGACGGAGAACTGCGGCTCAGGTGCACACGCGGGTCGGGTGCACACGCGGCTCAGGTGCACACGCGGGTCGGGTGCACACGCGGGTCGGTGCACACGCGGCTCAGGTCGGGTGCACGGCTCGGGTGCACACTCCATCTGCCTCCTCCTTCAGCTCAGGTGCACACTGGTCGGGTGCTGCCACTCCATCTTCCTCCTCCTTCAGCTCGGAACACTGCTGCTGCCATACAGCAACACACACACACACACACACCAGCACGCACGCATACACACACACACACACACACACCAGCACGCACGCGTACACACACACACACACACACACCAGCAGGCACGCGCGTCCACACACACACACACACACACACACACACACACACACACACACACCAGCACGCACACACACACACAGCACGCACACGCGTACACACACACACACACACACACACACACACACACCAGCACACACACACACACACACACACACACACCAGCACGCACACGCGTACACACACACACACACACACACACACACACACACACACACACACACACACACACTGTCCACCGAACAGAACATTCTGTCACTCTGCAATTTTGTTAGAAATGTCCCAAAGGTTTTAATTGCCAATTTCATAATTGTTTTGTTCTTCTGTAACAGCCTTTGGCTCAGTGGACCGTTGGCATATCTGCCCATCAGAGGTGGCCACTCCCCGGGGGGCCACAGGTCCAGAGCAGCCGGCTGGAGCTGCGTGGAGCAGAGCCTGTGCTTCTTGGCACAGGGCAGCATGGTGCTTTAAATACTCTGTAAATGACTCAGCAAGGCAGGAGAGTTCACTGTCAGCGCGGTTCACTTCACACGTTCTACTCCGGCAGCTCGACACGCCAAAGCGTCTCCGTTCCTTCCTTCATTCATATATGTCTTCCTTGTCTTCCGTTGGGTTTAAAAAGAAATCCTGTCACAACACAGCGCTCATGCTTAGCATGTACATGTTTGAGTTAAGAGTGGGCAGTACAGACACTGGGTGGAGGGGCCTGGGTGGAGGGGGCAGGGCCTGGGTGGAGAGGGCGGGCTGAAGCCCCCTGATCTGCTGAACCGTGACCTGGCATTGGGCCCCGCGCTGACTCACGCCCGTCTGTCTCCACGGTGACAGCACATCCGGCACAGAGCAGAGGCCAGAAGAGGCTTCACAAGGTGATTTCATAACCAGGTTTCTGCGACAGCACGAATGTATACACACACACACACACACACACACTGCGCGCGCACGCATACACACACACACACACACACGTGTGCGCATACACACACGCATACGCACACATGCAAGCACGCATTCATACACACACATAAGCACACATACACACACGCACGCATTCATACACACACATTCACACACACACACACACACACACACACGGCCCTGAGCCCCAGTTCCGCCCCACCTCCTCTGCCTGCCATACTCAAATATTCTGCTGCATCATCCGATTTTCACTAACACAGAGCCAGCAGGAAGAGAAAAACACACACACACACACACACTGTGAGGAAGAGAGAAACAGAGAGAGAGAGAGAGAGCGGAAGAGAGGGAGGGAATGTGAGAAGAATGAGTCAAGAACAGGGGCAGCGTAGGAGTGGAAGGGAGCGGAGACTGGAGAGAAGCAGCTCCAACAGCTCGGGCAGGCCGCCGGAAGAGGGAGCAGATCAGCAGACGAAGGCCAGCGTGCGCCGGGAGACGGAGACGGAGACAAAAGGACAGAAAGGAAGAGTGACACAGCAAGAGTGAGACAATCGCTTGGACTCCTCTCCAGAATCTAACTGGTGGAGTCCTCCAGTGATCTATAATGATATTTCTGTCATTCTTGTCCGGCTATAAATCGCAAAGCTTTCAGCGGCCTTTGAAAATGCCTCTCTGTCTTTCATTATTACTATACTGCATTTCATTGTTTATTCATTGTAGTCATTTACAATGGCTGACGCAGAACATTACATAGTGTACAACACCTGAAATACTCATTGTACTGTCTATATTTTATTTAATATTAAAAAAATAACATGCTATATTAATGTGACACAACTGTTAGGCCTCAACTTGTAATAACAGTGTTACAGTTGCAGGAACACACACACACACACAAACAAGTCTGTTTTTTATGGAATACAATCGCCCAACCTCATCTAAGCATGTGGCTGTGGGAGGAGTTTGTTTTGGCCACACCCTCTGCCATGACATCACTTGTGGGTGTGGCTTCTCTGTGCCTCTGCTGTGCAGTTGCATGCGAGACTCCATGTTTGCCATGCGAGCACAGTGTGCCCAGTAACCGCGGATACGCCTGGACTGTTGCTGACTGCCAAGACACCCTGATGGAGGTGGAGTTGTGAAGCAGCACCTCCACCTGGGCTGCTGGCACCCCAGGAAACTATGGAGCGCACACACACACACACACACACACACACAGACAGGCAGGGTGTCACAGCAGAGCAGCAGCAAAAAATTGCGCCCCCAACAAAAAGCCTGGGTGACTTTATCGCGTCCCTGGGTGACATCATCGCGTCCCCACAGCAGCGGTCTGCTGTCCGCACCTCTGCAGGGTCCCCACAAACCCACAATACACCCGCACGCTCACTTAACAGGACTTTACACACACCAAGAAGGCTTCGCACAGTTGCCTTCACAGGCTGATTACAGCATTGACTGTATTTTCAGGGGCGGTTTACAAACGTACAGTTCAAGGCCCGAACGAGACCGTAAACACACGCTGGAGGGTCCGAGTTTGGACCGAGAGTGATATGACGTGCTGAAAAACAACCCCTCAGACAAAGAGCCACGAGGATTACGTCATTTTCCCACATCTATTTTTGTTCCACACTCTCTCCCTCTCTTTTACACCCATGTGTCTCTGGCTCATACACACACCCATAATATTCACCAACCCATGTAACCCCCCCGTACACACACACACACACACACACTGGAGCGTATCATCCACATCTCTTAGCAATTAGCAGCTCACCATGACGCCCACCCCTCCCCCCCACCCGTCATCCCCATGTCGCTAGGAGAAATGGCGCTGTCTCTCCAGACCACAGCCGCCCGTAGCCATGACAACAGCGGGCAGAATGCGAAGAGCCACCACTCTGCACTCTGATAAAGACCCGGACGTCACCTGTGAAAGGAGAACTGCAGGTGTGTTCGGTGCGTTTAAGAGCAGCTTCCTCGAGACTCACACGAGGGGACCTGAACCATCCAGAACATGAATCACCCTCGGGACAAGAACGAGTTTTGCGACCTGGTGGATTGAAGCGTCTGTCTTTATCTCACACGCGGCTCACTCAGCTACACTACCAGGAAGTGGATGAAAATAGGAGAGAGAATGGTGTTTCCCCATAATGGGTCTGACGAGGGGCTTTATTTTTCGAGTGGGACGCTTCACCTGAGCCATCTCCATTACTGGGAAGCTCTGGCAACGGCCAGGATGGATCTCACCGTCCTCGTCTGCTCCTCTCGGGCCAGTCTTCAGGCCAGGGCCAGGTGTGGCCGCAGAGATGCCTCCACCGCCCCAGACAGCCCCCCCCACACCCCTCCCGCGCCACCTGGCTGGCGTGGGCTCAGGGCGCTGTTCCAGGAGTTCTCCTCCAGGGTGGGTGTGGACAGGTGGGGATAGGGGTGGAGGAGGAGGAGGAGGAGGAGGAGGAGGGGCTTATGTGCAGGGGGCTTGTGGGCCCGGCACACAGATGGTCACAAACAGCCAGAGAAAGAAGGATGCACAGAGCTGATAAATGGAAGAAAGTAAAGATGGAGATGGGTGGAGGGGAACAAACAAAGAAAATGAATTAAAAGGATGACAGGGTTGAGGTACCAGACAAGATTCTCCTGCCCCCAGGATGGCAAACAAATCAATAAAACTAATTATGGGTCAGAAATTAAATTTGGCTCCGAAATGCAACAGATAAAAGTCCCATGAAACAGACAATGAATAAGGAAAATGAAGTGAATGCCGTTTGTCAGTGTAATGGTGGTGAGAACAGGACCTACAAACGAGCCCGGATCAGCAGCGATGTTTACTTTAGCCCTGTACACGCGCGAGAGCCGTCCAGCCACACGAGCAGAGGAGCATATTGAACCCAGAGCGGAGAACCTAATTAAATGGGAAGTGAGTGTGTAATGGATAGCTGTCACGTCAACCCTCATTCTGCTGTGGCACGAAAAAAACGGCACTGATGGATGGAAGGACGGATGTCCGGGCGGGAGGAGGAGACGATCGGGCTTCGGGTCCAGATGGTGGCGGCTTACGCGGAGGAAGAATAACGCTGGTAACTGCTGGGGCTCTTGACATGTCATTTCATTTACAATTCATCAAGGGTTATTGAGGAGGGGGGCGGAGCCTATTAGAGTTTGGAGAGATTACGAGATCCTCCTCGGCATATGGCACAAATCAGCTTTTCTTCTGTAGTCGGATAATCAAGGCCACCAAAAGAAAAGGAGGAAAAAAAAGAAGTGGACTGTGTTTCTCATGTAAACTGAAGACCGTCTGCGATCCGCATGCAGGTCGAAGTGCACGATGGATCAAATGTGTGATAAAAATAAATAAAATTGAAGAAGATGAATAAAATGGGAACCTGAGCAGTTTGAAAGGAGAGACTGAATGAGAGGCCACATCTGTCCTCGGGCTGGGCTGTCCACAGCAGTGCCGCGAAAATGTATTCTACTGCATTGAAAAGCCACCATACACTCATAACACTGCGCCCATAGACAGACCATTATGAGCATTATAGTATAGTAGCACTGTAATGTGCGTAAATGTGATTTACAAGAACATGTCCATATTGCGACTGATACAGGTTCCGTTAACTCATATAAGGCAGGAAAAAGGCTCGCCTGCAAGGCATTTGATCTGATCAGATCAACCGACGAAGCAACACAAACTCACGGCAAAACCATAAACCACACAGAATATCGAGATTCAATGACCAAAATGACTCCAAACGAAACTCGTGACAGACGGACTGCAGTTCTAAAACCGTTTGATCTTATAGGGTCAGTTATGCACCTCAGACCAGCACTCGTCTGTGTACAAACACATTTAGCGCCCAACCATTCAGTCTCCAGCAAAGTCTCCGGCGCATGGCGAATGCCCATACACGCGGCGCGTGCCCATACACGCGGCGCGTGCACAATCCGTGCATTTTACGTCATCCATGCGAGAATTACCCACTGTCGGCCCTGTTAAAACTACCAGTGCTTCAAAGTGAGAACTCGACTGGAACGTTGGTAATGGACGACATTAATGCGAATGTCACCACGGTTAATCTGGAAGCTCGGCGTCTAATGAAAGCCATTCCGACGGAAGCTGCACCGCTGAACGGCGCGCTGACAGGCAAAGGAGCGAAGGGAGAGCGGGTTATTAAAAATAATGGAATCCACGCCAAGCTGTCCTAATAATCAATATAACTGATAAGACTCTGTCTGTGAACTAAGGCAGCTCAATTACACATGAGCCGTGATGCCGTGCTAACACGGCTGGCATGAACAGTCATGTAACGTAACAATTAAGGTGGCGCGAAAAATGATTCAATTAGCTTAATCGAAGGTGGCACGTAAAATTAAATAATGACGATGTATGATTGCTTTCAAAAATGGTTCTCTCCGACCAGTGTCAAAGGAATTCACGACGGCTAATTGGGCTTGGAGGTAGAAGTATATACGCTGGAGAAAGGTCGTTCTGCAGGGTGCAGGTTACAGGTCAGGACTCTGCGGGACATCGTTGGTAGGCCCGTGTTAGCCTTCTGCTATGACCTGGGACCTCTTAAAATGATTAGCGGTGGGATGCATAAGGAGTAAAATGGTCTGAGCTCAGTTCTGGTGCCTTGAGACTAGATGATTTATGGAGCTACCATATGGATATTGGGAGCTGTCTGTGAAAATTAAACTGGCATACAAAAGGTTATTCCCTGAACAGCTACGCCTTCCCCATAATATTACAAGAGTAATGAATAATTATGAAATCCATAAATGAATGGTAAGCTTGCAGAATGTTTTGCCAGAATCTTAATTTTACAAAACTACCCCTTTACTAGTCAAGTTAAAGGTAGAGTGGTCTGTTCTTGGCATGCATAAGTTATGTACAGACATAACTGGGAAATAAATAATATGTTCATACCGAACCACATTAATATAAAGGCCTTTTGATGAAAGCCAAGAATAACCAATCAGCCTTGGGCAGAGTTAACTTAGCATTATTATTATAATTATTATTAGGCTGTTATTTGTCAGTAGTCCTCCATAGAGGCTGCCTGTTACACAGTGTCGACTAGAGGCTTAGCAGGACAGTTGGAAGGTGCAGGCAGTCAGCAGGTCAGACTCGGTTTGAATGGTGTAATGGCTGCAGCAGAGACCTGGCTGCAGAACACACAGCCTGCCACGTTCCTCCACCGTGAGGAGAGGAAGAGGAGAGGGTGAGGAAGAGGAGAGGGTGGGGTTAGAGCATCGTGTCCCACCGCACACGAGAAACGCCGCGTATGCAGACACACCGCAGAGCTGCTAAAACAACAACCACCCGTCTTCAATGTGACCTGATGGGTTCTGATTGCAACTTTGCCAGAAGATAGAACATAGAACAGAAGATAGCTGCCTCTGCGTTTTACTGCCACCTTTTACTGCCATCTACACTCCCCTCCCTCTATTGTCTCAGCCTTCTAAAGTCCCCGCCCTCTACTGTCTCAGCCTTCTAAAGTCCCCGCCCTCTACTGTCTCAGCCTTCTAAAGTCCCCTCCCTCTATTGTCTCAGCCTTCTAAAGTCCCCGCCCTCTACTGTCTCAGCCTTCTAAAGTCCCCACCCTCTACTGTCTCAGCCTTCTAAAGTCCCCGCCCTCTACTGTCTCAGCCTTCTAAAGTCCCCGCCCTCTATTGTCTCAGCCTTCTAAAGTCCCCGCCCTCTATTGTCTCAGCCTTCTAAAGTCCCTGCCCTCTACTGTCTCAGCCTTCTAAAGTCCCCGCCCTCTATTGTCTCAGCCTTCTAAAGTCCCCGCCCTCTACTGTCTCAGCCTCAACAGATTATAAAATTTGAGGAATCAGTTTGAACCCATCAACTTCACACACCATAAAACAGTCAAAATCAAAATAAGCACCCAGTTGATACTTTTTGATCGTTTGGTGCCAAGACATCACAAATGCATTGCAAGGCAATCTGGAAAGTGTGTTTTAAGTCAATTACAATGGAAAGAAACAGCACATGCATGTAGATAATCTGCTTTCGCACACATTTCTATGTGAAGATAATATTCATGAACATGTGAACTTGACATTCGCACACACGTAATATCCATCAACATGTGCAACAAATGCCCGTCAGCATGTGAATACATATTGGAGGGGTGTTTGAAAATGACGTCCACCCATTGTAGTCGCTCATCTTGTAAATCCGGAGGTCAAACACATTAACATTTCACTTCCTCTGAATGGATTGTTTTGACACAGTAATCTTCAAGTCTACGGAACATCCTGAAGAAGTCTGGACAGGGCGCACCAACACAGCGGAATAATGGGCGAAAGTGGTTCGTTACACAAATCGTGCTGACGTGCTTTGGAAATAAGGGAAGGTGCTTGGGGCGGGTCAGGCCAGAACCGACCCAAGCGCACAGCTAACGCAGTCCCTGCCGTGAGGTCCTTCGCTGGAAATGCCAGCCCATCCACTACATAAAATATATGTCTGGTGTGTTTATCGCAGTGGAATATGCAAGGTGATAACGTACTATAAGTCAAGGACTTATAATATAAGTTGAGAAATCTAAGGGAAATAAAGTGGTTTCAAGCCATTCAGCGAACATCTTGTGTTGGATCTGGGGGTTAAGGGAAGCAGAGAGGCAGAGTTGAGGGAGGGAGTAAAAATAAACATGAGGAAAGAAGAGGAAAATGAAAAGTAAACAAAGGCAAGTTCCATCCAGTCTGCTAGTCTGGTGTTTTCATGCTTCCTCTGCACAAGCCGTCCATGTGAAAATACAAAGCACAAATGACACAGCACACACACACACACAAACACACACACATAAAGTTCTTGTGGCACCAATGCATGGATAACTGGAATAATGGAGAAATGAATGAAGCTATTGAATGAAAAAGTGGCTAATCATTGAATGGATGGATGGATGGATGGTCTATATTGAAGCAAGTGCACGTAAGGCATGTAGTGTTTCCCTGTTTTCCTTCACACAGAGTAATCAAGCAGAGAGAGAGAGAGAGAGACTCACTGAGAACAGTTCTCACAATCGATGACAAAAATCTATAGCCGTCCTGATATTCCTCACCAGTCTACCCCTCCATGCTGCTCTCCACCGAAGTCGTTTTTTTTCCCAAGGCATTCAAGTAGTTGTCAAGATAAACAACACGCTCAAATCCATAAGAGAAACAACAAGTATCCTCAAACTGCCAGTTTGGGTCAGACACCAAGGTCACATGGTTGAACCGTTCCCATCGGCCGTATTGAACAAGAGGTTACAAATACGGCCAGCCATTTTGAATCACTGCATCCAAAATGGGGGGGCAAAGAGAAGAAGTGGGTGGATATTAAGGCATGTGGACCCCCCCTTGTGGATCAGAGCTGCGTAACAGTGAACTGCTGATGGGACCTACTGGCTTGGGAGGTTCGCTGGGTGATCTCGTTGGTGAATGCTCCAATCCCCTTGCTGGAAATGGCCGCCATGATGAAGGTGTATTCTGTGTTTGCTCTCAGGCCTTCGACCATGTAGGAGGAACGGGGCTCAAAGCTCTTCTTCTCCTGCGAGTGTGAGAGAAGGATGTTATCAAAGATAATTAGAAAAGATTTAGAATAAAAAGTTCAACAAAAAGTAGAACAACCATTTGAAATAAAAAGAAACGTGCATGTGTGGATAAAGTGAAACATTATACAACACCACAGATAAAGTTGCATTAATTAACTCATAGAAAAGAACGTTCGCTCTAAAGAACTCTAAACCAAGAGAGTTAAGATGTCATCAGGATTCTGAATCAAAACGACAAAAGAATTTCTATTACCACTACTGAAAACAAAACACGAGTGATAATGGCACAGTGATAATGGCATTAATGCTTCGGCTTGTGTCTGAATCATTGGGGAAGCCACGTCCAACACATCCCAGTGCAGGATCTACCAGCTGTGCTGATGATAAGCACAGGGTCTCACCTGTGTGCCATATTTGGCAGCTTTGTAGATGAGCTCGTAGCTCTTGATTGGCTCTTTAGAGAGGGGCGGGTCCCAGATTAGCTCGACACTCGTATCTCGCACTCTGCCGACTCGAAATTTCCCCGGCTGACCCGGAACTGAAAAAGAGTTCATAAAAAACATGAAGCGATGACATGAGAAACCGTCAAATCAGATTACGATTTGTGCTGAGTGCGGAAAGTATATTTAGAAAATGGCCTGTGATGAAATTTGTGAGAATTTAATATATAAAGTGAGATTCCCGATCCCGGTTCAAGAGGATCTCATCGCCTGGAACACTTCAGTGCTTTTCACAGCTGCTGTCTATTCACTTCCTCAATCCCCAAGCTGGTCTGTGGGTTCCCATGGAAACCTCTCCTCCGAGCTCCTCCTACTCACCCCCAGGCAGGACTTTAACATGCACGGGGTCCGAGAAAGGTCCGTCTCCCACGGAGGTGAAGGCCAGCACGCGGATGGTGTACGTTTCGGATGACTTCAGGCTCTGGATCGTGGTGATCATGCTGTCCTGGACGTTGTGGATCTCCCATTGGCTGACTGGCTCAGACGGGTCCATTGTGTAGTAGACGCGGTATCCCTTGATCTGCCCATTGGGCTCCTCTGGCTCCTCCCACCTCACAGTCACCGTGCTCTGCGAGATGATTTGTGCCTGGACATTCCGGGGTGGACTGGCTGGCGCCTGCTCCCCGGTCCTAGCTTCCACCTTGTTGCTGGGAGGGCCCTGCCCTATGGTGTTGAAGGCAGAGACACGGATCTCATACTCGGTGTTGGGGTACAGGCCCCCAATGCTGTAGCGGGTGGTGGTGATGCCATCCACCGTCTCGAACTTGCTGTCAGGGGATTTCGCACGGTACTGGATGATGTAATAGGACACCGGGTCGGGGTTGCCCGAGTCCCAAGTTATGGTAACACTGGTAGCTGTGGTCTCCGTGACTACAGGGGTCCCAGGCCCTCTGGGTAATGCTGTCACAGAAAGCAAAAGAATTAGTGCTTTAGTGAGTTTCTACAGATAAAATGGAAATACATCAGAGCTGCCATCAAGATAAACAACAGATGGTGCCTTTCAAACCAACAAATTCCACCAATTAAATGAAAATTCTCTCTTTGGGCAAGTGTTTGTTGATTTATGCTTACATCAAAGTTTGAAATCTTGATTTCACAGAACCGTATTTAAACGGGCTCCCGGTGAATTACCGACGGCCAACCAGAAGGCAGAACTCTGCTTACATTTAACGATGACTTGTGCGACGGCCTCGATGATTCCCAGGCTGCTCATGGCCACGCAGGTGTAGTTGGCCGACTCGCGGACGCCGTTCAGCTCCAAAACGTTCCGCCCCACCGGCATCTCATCCTCGGGCGTCAGGTCCTCCGTGTTCAGCATCCACTTGACGTAGGGCATGGGCGACCCCACCGCCACGCACGTGATGTTCACGCTGCCGCCCGGCATGATCTCGTGACTGGATGGCAGGATGGTGAACCGGGGCGGCACCCGACGCACTGAGGCAAAGACAGACGGAGAGAGGGAGAGACAGAAAGAGGGAGACAGGGAGAGTGGCGGATAACAATAATGCCGAGGGAACGTATGGGTGTCACATGCTCACGTTGACACGTCTAAGAGAGACCAGGTCATTGAAATCAGTGGAACAGTCACATGTAACCTCTAAAAGGGCATGTTGCTTGACATAAAAGTATGGTACCATATAATATTAAAATATATATTACTTTGAATTCCTAAGGCAAATGAAAAGTCCGCCAGTTGACCAAATAAACTAACAGAAAATAATGTCTGAGTAGATACTGTCTAAGGTCACACAAATCCTTTACGTTTGACATTTTCATAGTAGCAGATAACGGTGTTATTTGTATCGAGAAGCCTTAGAAGTTCAACGGCATTAGGCTTAACTTTGCAGGGCTTGTCTCAACACCAGTGAAATGTGATAACTAACTAAACAGCGGGGGAAAAAGCGAAACAGTGAGATAGAAAAACCGCAAACAAACGATTGTTCAAAAACTCCAGAGGATTTCCGTCTTATGCCAATCTATGTTTCGCCCCGGCGGCGTTTTAGAATAACACCACGCTGCCATTATAAGCTCGGCCGGGAGAGACGATAATGATGCATATTTTCAAACAGCGGTGTTGTTCCGATGAGCTTTAGGGGAGCGGACGTTTTCCGCGGCAGGTTTTCCCGCCAGTCCTAACCCTCTCCGTTCCCCACGGCTGTTCCGCGCGATGGCAAACTTAAATGGAGTTTGTGCGCCTTCGGAGCTTGACTCCACCTAACCTTTTTAAGATCAAACACAGCTCTGATCAATAAGCACATCTATCGACTCCATAGGCACCATAGGCTTGGGGAGCGGACGTTGTTCCTGGTGTGTGCGCGCGCTCTTGTAACGAGCATATCAGACGCGGATTTGAGGAGGCTCCCGTTAGCACGCGGAACCGTACAGGTCTCTTGCACGTCTGGTCAAACGGTGGCGTTTGCACCGCAGAGACAATGCTGTACGAGTAGGCTCACAAGACGAACAGAAAGGTAGAAGATGCAAAGAAAATCGCTTTCTCTTCGAACACCTTTGGCAAATATCTGATGCTAGTGTGTTTGGCATAGCCGAAGCGTGGATGGCATATCCTGAGCATACTTACCTAACCTGACAAGCATGAATAACAGGCTTAAGTTATATTTTAATATAGGCCTCCTTATAAGCATGTTATATTAAAGGCATTAGATACACAATTAGTAAGCTAAAATGATCCTCTCACATTAGTAACATACAATAGCGCTTCATATACAGTGGGGCACTTAATTCTTGCAAGATATGAGGCTTATGTTGTGTTATATGTATCCTGTTCTGTTCACACTCAGTTATAATAATCCCAAAGATTGCAGTTCCTCACTCCTGCACACAGTAACAGTGAAACTGGAAAAAACTTCTCTTTCCAGCTCAGATCTAGCTCACTCTGGGTAAACAAACAGTAACTAAATAAAACCGGAGAACAGAGGAAAGTGGAAAATCAAAAGCTACGCTGGTGCTCAGGGTGGATGCGAGAGATGCTAGCGGTGAACCCTAGGGTGGAGAAAGCATGTGAGACCAGAAGAATGCGGAGTGGTGGAGGAGAGCGAGGGAGGTGGAGAGAGAAAGAGATGGAGAGATAAGGAGAATGCGCATGAGGAAAAGAGTGAGAGTGAGCTATAGGAAAGAAGAGAGTGAGGATAGAGAGAGAGAGAGGACGATGGATGAGGTCAAGCAGAGAAGGGCGGCTTGAAGAACTCGGCTCCACTCAGAGACATCGCAAGACATCCAGGTAATTGTCAGGTTAGGCAGGCGTACAGCATATACAGGATCAGGCAGTCCTGTAATCGCAGCCCACAGGATGGGGCCAAGAATGCACACACAGACACACTCGCATGGATGAGGGGAGGAAAGAGGGGCGGGGCCGAGCACAAAGCCGGCCAGTGATTGGGCGAACACCTTAGTCAGATCACAGTACAAAACTGGATTCTACACTTCGCAGTTCGATGTGCATTCCGATTTAAAAGGGCATCTAAGAGCCTATATTAATAACTGTACCCAGACCTGTACTGGAGTACTGTACTACTGAGAGCCTATATTAATAACTGTACCCAGACCTGTACTGGAGTACTGTACTACTGAGAGCCTATATTAATAACTGTACCCAGACCTGTACTTGAGTACTGTACTACTGAGAGCCTATATTAATAACTGTACCCAGACCTGTATTTTCACAGAAGAGTAAGAGGTTATTGTGCGGAGCCACGAACATACAGTTCCTCGACAGTCACAGAGAGGCAACATAAGAGAGGGTTCACACTTCATCTGGCAACCGCCGGATGAAGCAGGGCACGGGACGCGGTACGTCGGCCAATGGGGGGGGGGCGGCGCAGCTGAGACGCGGGCTGCTGTTTTGGGAGGGGGGGAGGGGGTGCTGGACTGTTTGATTGTGGGACTTACGGGGCCATCGTGCTCAGGACCACACGCTAAATGCCAGTGTCTCACAAGCCCATGAGACTAGTGTCACACAACTCCATCAGGCTAACCTGTTTAGACCAGCCTTTAAGTAATCAGGTCACCTGCGCATATCGGAGTTTGCTTTATTTTTTAGGGGTGGGGGGTCTTATGAAGATGTGACGCTACAAGAGGGTCGTGGTTACAAATAGTGTCCGTGAGATGGACTGCTAGCCCTGTAAAACCGGTGTGACCAACCATCAGCTAGGCTTGATTTTGGATACATGACTTTGATCAGCTACACCTCAGTACAAATATTTTTGGTTAGCTTAATCAGGATCACAAATAACATTTCAGTTTTACATTTTTTTGCATTAGCCATATGATACCCAGAATTGGACAACACAACTTATTAACACAAAACAAATAGTGTGCCTAGAACAGCCATTACCTCGTCTTGGGAAGTGTTAGTGTAATGATAATGAATCCATGCAATGCTATTAGTCACCAGTGAGACACGTGTGATCGAAGCCGGCAGAACTGTATCGGGAGCAGACAGCATTCACGGCATGCAGCAGTCGAGCCAGACGCCAGACACATTTCAGACTCGACATCTCACGAATGCAACAGAGAACATTCCGGGAGGGGGGCAGAAGAAGGAAAGCTAACGGCACGATTATCATAACGTCACAGTGCATTGTTGCATAAATGCGAGGAAAGAAAGGAGGAAAGTAAAAGAACTCGGTGTGCAGCAGATTTGCTTCAAAGCGCCATTTTAAAAACTGATTACAGCAGGTCGTATATATCTGAATAGCCAGCTTCATAAACGAGAAATCTGTTTAAGGTCGGGATTAAGAGACAATCTAAACGAACACATTGAAGTTTTTCATTGTGTCCGGTTAAAGGTTCACTTTGGGGTCCCTAAAACACAGCGGAATAGTGGCCTTGGGACTTCTACTGGTGATCATCTGCAATGTCCAAGATGGGCCGGTTCTGGCGACGCTCACCGTACATGGTGAGCTGAGTTCTCGCATTGCTGTCAATGGAATGGCTGCTAGCGCTTTGTGAACAACACAGAGCAAGTGTAGCTTACTGGCTTATAATGTTACTGCGGCCGTAAGAGTGACAATAAAACGCTCGTCTGCGAGCAACTGCCCGGATGCAGAAGGCCAAAGGTCAGACATTTTCTAGACAGCTGGAGGAGACAGCAGGAGACCGTCTGGACTTGGTCCAAATGGATCCATGGGGCCTGCGTGTCATGGCTGACCGTGTTTTAACGTCCTTTAGTGGCTGATCTGCGATTGCTTGTGGAGACTCTTTTTTTTTGGCATGACCGGTATGGGAAATGGGTTCTCTACAGGTCTCAGATCATTAGGAGGAGGGCAAACGTGACCCACAGCAATCCATACGGACCTTCACAAAAGATCACGGATCTCATCCGACATAGTGAGAGATGGAAGGCGTGTAGATGCCTCTTTCACTCGTCATCTCCCCCCCCAGTCTCCAGACGGAGCGATTATCACACCCAGCGATAGTGAGCCGGCTACATTTTCCCTCGTGCTCAAAGCCGCCATACTCTGAACCGTTATACCGTTTCGTTACACTTTCGCCAATACTCTGTGGACGAGTATGATTTGAGAGCTTTCACCACCTCATTATCAAAGTACAATGCTGTTTGATCCCTAACAAATGTGTTTCCCACCAAAAAATAAAGAAAAAAATCCAGTAAAGAAAGACAAAAGGAAAATAAAAGAATGAAACACAGGACCAAAAAAAATAGATTTATCTAGAACAAAAATTATACTACTGTTTGAGAAATTAAAAAACTCCTAAACAAGGACTGGTTACATGTTGTTGGTAAGGTGATCAGACCCTGACATCTGGCATAGCTCATAACTGCATCTCACCACTGGGTTAACTTGCTCTGTGAAGCATTCCCTACAGTGTACACCCTACACCCTACACCCTACACCCTAGACAGTAGCTTCACAGCTTTGGTTATTGCTTTGCTACATTTGCTCGAATTTGACAAACATCCCAGTAATCTGGTTTCATAATACGAGTTGAAAGTGGCAACATATTGAGGGTGACCAAACATTTTTCATTACTGCTCACTGCTGTCATGGGTGGCGACTCACATTTGTGTAATCTACTGTAACCTACATTAACAGTCTGGCATGACACATTAGCATGATGTGATTAACAGTTCAGATTAGTCAGCATGGGATTATGGGGGTTGTATGCCATATTGGCTGTTAGATGTTAGCCCATCGAAAAGCACACTTATTTACTTATAACACATAATGAGCGGAATCATTTAAATGGTCTATGAACACAGACTGCCTTGAGGTCTTTTATTTTGCCTTTTACACTTATTACTACTGAAATAATTGAACCAAATTACATAATTAAGTTAAGCAAGGTCAATAAACACAAATCAAGGCATTTGCTCAGATTAAAGGTACATTTAATTTAAAATGCATAATTCATGATTCCCATGAAGGCTAAAAAAAATGAAGGAATCTAGCTGGGGACATGGAAGTAAATACCATTCATTGCTCCTGGCAGGTTCTGAGAACCAAATTCATCAAATGAACATACTGTACAGCTGATGGTCCTGCGCCAATTGACTGCCGCATAGCAGCTCCAGCTTGTCCCCGCAATACTGCGTTTTGAAGTCGTTTTCTCCCTCAGCAATGGCAGTTTGAAAGGGAGGTTTTTAAACACTACAAAGTCACAGAGCAGTTAAGTACATTGGAGCCTACTGTGATTTGGACAAGGCTCTTAAGAGCGTGTTAAGACTTGTGGAGTAAATTTAAGATTATATTCTACTGGCTGATAAAATGTGACCGTGTTCCAGTGGTGATCGTAATAGTTGCCATAGCCCAGCTCAACTGGGATTTTAGAAGACTTTCCAGTCAGACTTTCAGGGGCAAGAACCTTAGCCTGGATGAAACATCACCAATGACAGGTGTCACCTGTGTTACGAGACAACTAGCGGACAAAATAGCCACGCACGTCATAAACAGCGAGGACAGGCACACGGGTAAAGCAACAAACACGAGCACAATGACATGGATGACATCACAAACGCACACCATTCGTGACACGAGCAGGGGGAACAACGGCCAATCGGGGAAGTAATGCGTCGGGAGCGAGAGAGGGACAATGGAGTCCCGGGGGACACTCGACTAGCCAATCAGAAAGCGCCATTCCATTTCAGGCATGCAAGCATTCGGGCACATTCTCCCATCATGCAGAAAGTTCTTAATTTCCAATTGCTGGGTTTCCGTGGCAACGCGTGCAGACAGAGGTGGGGGCCGTCAAAGGGGAGTTTTAGCAAACGAAAAAAGAAAAATGCCACAATGCAATTCAAGAGACCATCAGCCCTAGACAGTAGCTAGCAGGTGTTTTCAGCTATCGCTCGGCTACATGTGCTTGAACTGGAGAAACATCCACAAGATTCAACATTGGTACATCATCTGTTCTCTTTCATATTCACTCTTTACTGTTTTTGTTTTGTTTGTTTGCTTGTTTGTTTTAAAAAAAATTCTTTTTTCCCCACATTTCTAAACGTGAACGTAAAAGCCAAAAAAGAGAGAAAGGAACCAAAAACACACCAACCTTCTCGTAGCTCTGGGGGGTGTAAGGGGGGTTGATGTAGAACACAATGACATGAGGAGCCCAGAAGAAAACCAGGAAACACAGAAAAAGAGTAAAAGAGGCCACTGCAAAGGACTTTCAACCTGCCACACCCACTGCCCCGCCCCCTGCCCCGCCTCCTGTCCCACCTCCTGTCCCGCCTCCTGCTCCTCTACTGACCAACCCACTGCTTACCTTTTTGCTCTCAATTTCCTCCTTTTCTAAAAATTTTTTCTTTACATTATTTTATTATTATTTTCCAGACCAACAGCAATCAGAACCCCTTTACCATTTCTTTTTTTTGAGGCAGTGGTATTTAAAAAACATGCCAAAATTCATTCCCCATCTATCCTAGCTTGCAAAGTCTTCTTCTACTCTGACACTGAACGTTTTTATATATATATACAAAAATATCTTTAAAAAAAATTAAAATATAAAACGCAAACTGAGAACACCAAGTCACAATGCAGATAACTGTAATTTTTTTGTTGATGAGGAAAAAAATGATGTCCATTTGTTACCATTTCACTTCTAGAAATTTCTATTCATGCTCAACAAAAGTTAAATTCACAGAATGTCAGATGTTCGGATTAGTCATAAACAACAGCAACAGTAGAAAAGCAGACAAAGACCTGTAACTTTAGTTAGTAGAGTTAATATCAGTGTCATGCAAAATATTTGGTTGTTTCTAGTTTTGATGGTCCTCTACAGACGCAGGCGCTGTCCAGTGTTCTGAAGTTCAGTAATCCACATTGACCCTGCTTCATTCTGCTGAGTGGTACTATGATCTACACAGTCTTGGTTTCCTGGCCACAGATTAAGCTCTGTCTTTTCAGATTTTGAGCAGAGCACACTTAATCCATGGCCTGGAAGCATAATTAATCCAAAGTGAAAGCCATGCTTGTGCTTAGCGGAATTCAGCCCTACTCCCTGTGCTTTAAACACAAGCTGATTTGACCTGTAATCCCAGTACCATGGACAGCGATCTTGAAGAGCGTGAAAGGTATGACACCTGCTTCAGATGGTGCTAGTTGTGAGCGGCAGGCGATGCAGAGGCCCCCATCTCTCCACCTGCCACACCTCTGCCTCCTTCCTGCTCACCGCTTTCTTCTGAATTAACATGAGCACGTTCTGCACCGCTAGGCCTCAGACAGGGTGCCGCATTTAGCCCAATGGCAAACAGCGCTAATTGAGTTTGTAGAAACAATTACACGCCAGTAAACCCAATTCATTTCATATCAGTTAGCTTCTTCTAACGGCTTAACCTTCTGACTGGGGAGTGGGAGGGGTGAACACATGAAGCAGGTGACCCAGCGTACCACACTGGTCTCCGCACTGTGTAACCTTCTGTGGACAACGAGTCAGTCACATTTTGGGGAAATTAATCTCAAATAGTGGTATATGTCTAAAATCTCCTCACCCAAAACACTAAAGTTGTTGACTCTGCTTGCAATTTTTTCAGTTGGGAAAAACAACAACTACGACAACATATAATAATAGCATATATAGTAATTATAAGAAATTTTGGAATGGATAGCAAGCGAGAGTCGGGCTGTCTGGGTGAGGGTTGCCTGGGTGAGGGTTGCCTGGGTGAGGGTTGCCTGGGTGAGGGTTGCCTGGGAGTGTATTACCTACGGAGTACCTACTGTTGTCCGTACCTCTCACGTATAGATTGGCAGGGGAGGAGTAACGAACGCCCTGCGAGTTCGACGCCACACACTCGTACTTCCCCTGATCCGTCTCCTCACTCCGCTCGATCTGCAAGGCTCCTATGGGGGGGGGGGAGATGAGAGAGAGGGAGAGAGAGAAAAATGAGGAAAAGTGACGGAAGGGAAAAGGATGGACGGATGGATGGAGAGACAGACGGATGTGGTGAGGGAAGAATGAGAAAAGGGGGGAGGAAGAGCGATTGTAAAGGACGTGGAATGTTGTGAGAAGACGACGGGCGGAGGGACGGGAAGTGAGACAGTGGGAGACGTGGAGGAGCGGGAGAGGACAGGAAGGTTGGGATGAAGGGACAAACAGATGGAGAGGACAAAGAAGGGGTGGATGATGGAGGACACGGAGAAAGACATTGAGAAAAAGAGAAGCAGAAGGAGAAATCAAAAAGAAAGACAATATTCAATCAAAATTCAGAAACTGGCCCATTTTAATTAAGAACTCTGCATAAGCTGCATCTCATTAACATTTACAAACCCCCTCTTGCTCTGGCTACATATCTGTAAGCATAATATTAATAGAGTCCTTATTCCCTGCAGAAACACCCCTTAAGGATCCTTCTTGCCTGAGCCAGTGTTTAGGAACACCACCCTTTCTCCACCCGAACCCCAAAGCAGTTGCGCTCATTCTGAGCGGGGTCATCTTTCTTCTTTCACAGTGTCAGTTCTCACGTACGCTCGCGTGACTTGTTTACATTTAAAAAAAATTTATTTTATATGTAGTATTTATGTGTGTATTCATTTATTTCAGCGTTTGACTTGCTGGCAGCAGCATCGTTCATCTCACAATCTCTGAAGCTCAGGTGGGGATTAGCCGAATGTGCTAATGGCGGAACATCTCCCCAACTGGCGACAAGTCAAATTCCACATGAAAAGCTTTCTAACAAGACAATGGTGTTGTTGTTTTTTAAAGCAGTTGTGTCGGTGAGCAAAAATGCTAAAAACGGCGTCAACGCTGGAGCAGGCACGCACCATTGCGCCGGCATCTCACTTTCTCTGAGTGAATCCCGGAGGTAGCGGAGCGCCTCCAGGACACCAATTCATATAATGATGATCTATAGCGTGAGTCACTGAGAGCGAGCAACAGAGCCAGCCGCGTTCACTCCAAACAGAGCGCGAGAGAGCGCTCGCGCGCACGCAAGAAAGAAGTCTAATTAAAGCAGAAAACGCAGAGAGAAGCACAACCCGGGATATTTTTTGCGTTGCTGAGAGACTAGGCTGCTCTCTCAAACTTTCTGCATGGCAACCAGGGCATGACGAAGCATTCTGTTGATGAAGAAGAGGGGTGTCCTTTCTGTCCTTGGTTAGTCTACACAGCAGTGCTCACTGAAGTTAAACCCAAGTCTATGTGTAATCCTCACACTTTGACCTGTTTTGCTTTTGACCTTACTGCTTATACTTGCTCCCACACACACAGCCCACACACACCCCCCTTCCCGGGAACAACCTTCCAAAAGATTTTCAGGTGAGCATGGTAGAATAAATAGTGACCTGACATCCCCTTGGTCCTAACATGTTGTAATGCATCCTGCTGACCTGCCTACATGTTTCAATGTAAGCACCTCCCCATCATTCACACACATACACACACACACACACACACACACACAGAGGGAAGGCATAGCCCTCTGGGGACAGTGTGTGCTGATAATAAGAGCAGACGATGCCTTGGTCTGTCTCTCCCTGAGCCTCTGTGGTTAAGGAGAGTTGGACCTGGAAACAAATGCATATGTACTAACACACACACACACACACACACAACCTGCCAGCAATAAACCCTGGACTGATCCAGAAGATATGGGTGGAAGAGACTAATGAGAGAACATCGCCTCACTACAAGAAAGCAACCATCCGCAACGCGATACACACTATAGTGTGTGTGTGTGTGTGTGTAGTCATGGAAAATACAACAGCCTCCTCTCTCACTCGCTGCTGAGTGGTTTCCACCTGCCTGCGTGAAGCTCCTCACACACACACACACACACACACATTCACGTGCACAGAAACACAAAGCACAACTCTATGACGACTAGTTGGGTGTTATGTGAAACCACAGGGGTCTCCGAAAGAAATAGCTTCACTGGAGCCGTTTAAAGCAAAGTGTTTTTGGAATGATTCAAGACAAAAGTTCTGATATGTGAAATTGTTTATATTTACGTCGTGGTCTATTTAATGCTCTTTCGTTACTTGACTTTCTCTGTTGGTTCAATGATGCATATTATCAAATTTGTAAGTGTATTTTGGTTAAAAACTACAGCTCCAACCAAGCAGTTTACACAGTTAGAATACAGCCACAATGACCTAAGCCATAGACTGTAGGAGTCCTGTGGAATCCGACTTTATAATACAGCAGGCTTTCATGAGCAGAAATGAGTGGGTGTGGCCTTGTGGTTGCCACGCCCACGCCCATGAATGGCAGAGATCCACCACAGCGCAGGCCTGCTTGAACAACCACGCTCCTGCTCCACAGCTTTAATCCAGGATGGATGTGGCTATGGCTCAACAGTTTCTCCCAGTACCTCCTGGAGAGCCCAGGTGTGCACGCTTAGTAGCTACAGCAGGCGAGTACAGCCATTTTTCTGTCAAAACAGCAATTTATTGGTGGTGGTGGGGGGTGCACACACACACAACAACTTCCCGGAGTTGTGCGATACTTGTCAGCCATGATAAACCCGAAAGGCAAATGTCTACATATCGAGCAGGATCCCGAGAAATGGATGCCTTCCTATTCAAAAGCGCAGGAGTCTTAAAATACCTCCCAACAGCTGCCTGAGGGGGTTAACCAATACGGTGTTAGACTGGGAGGACTTTGTGCTCGAGCTGACTTCGTAATGAATGTTCTGCGCTTCTCTCAACTTCTTCTCTCACTCGCTCGCACCCCAACAAGCCCCTCCCCCCCCCCCCCCCTCGCATCCTCCGCTGTCTAACTAAGGTTCTTTGACGTGTTTTTGGTTCTCGGCGCTGCGAAAGAGCGTCCCTGCGGAATACGGCAGCGCTGACTTCTCAGGGCTGCCGAGACGAGACGAGACGAGACAAAGCGTGGGGGAAAAGGGCCGTGCGGTGCAGAGAGCCGAGGCTCCAGCCGAGGAGGAGAGAGGCAGGGCGGAAGAGAGGAGAGCGAGGGAGCGCACGACGGAGCGCACGAAGGAGCCTACAGGAGAACAGGGCAAAGTCCTTGAAATGACTAAAAGGGAGAGTGTGTGCGAGAGGGATCGTGGGAGTGGAAGTGGGTGTGGGTGTGGATGTGCTCATGCATGCGTGTCAGGTAAGGTGTGTGTGTATGTGTGTGTGTGTGTGTGTGTGTGTCTTCTTGTTGGGTGCTACCAATTGCACTTGCCATCTGTCATCCTGTAATGTATTCATAGACACACAGAGCTCCACACACCCAGGTAACATAGCACGCTGAGCTTTTGGCACTGAACACACACACACACACACACACACACTCAGGTGGAAAGAGTACATCAACCTTGCCTTCAGGTACATGTACAACATAAGTTGGTATAGCAGCATTGTTGTTAATGTACTATGGGGGACCAACAACATGGAACCACAGGTGGACCTGGTCCAGAAAATACTGCAGTCAAACAGTCAAGCATTTACAGCATTCTAAAAATACTAATCTCATAAAAAGAATCACACTGGATTATGTCAGCGGGCAGTAGAGTCTCTGAAGCTGCCTGTAATGAGGGCAGAATTCTGTATTAGCCCATGTGCCCTCCTTGTCTTTCTCTCTCTCTCTCTCTCCCTCCCTCTCTCCCTCCTTCTTTCTTTCTTTCTTTCTTTCTCTGATTGGGAATCTTCCTTTCTCTCTCCCAAACAGACACACACTCACACATTACTATGCAGATCATGGAGACTGGCTGCTCTACTTGGGTAGCACAGTGGTCAGAAACCCTATCTCCCTCTATCCCCCTCTCCCCCTCTCCCTCTCTCACTCCCTCCCTCCCTCTCTCTCTCTCTCCCTCCCTCCCTCTCTCTTCCTCTCTCTCTCTCTTCCTCTCTCTCCCTCAGTTACACTTAGACACACACCACTGCATGGACATTCTGATGTCATCACTTCTTCGCCAGGTGAGATAAAAAAAAAAAAACTTAATCCTTATCGTGTGCAGTACAATCTCACAGACGCACAGAAATGCACAAACACACCGTGAGGCTCACACAGATCCTCAGCAGTTTGAGGGCTCTGAGTTTCAGCCAAAAAGTCTCATTAGCCTATTGTTAATCTTTCTTTCAGAGAGCATTGGCCACTGCGTGCTGGAAGCAGCTGAATGTCACCGAATTTAAAAATAACCCCGCTTCTCCGGTCCCTAAGAGACAGGGGGACACAAGGACAGAGGGACAAAAAAAAATCACCCCCGCGCTCGCACGCGGACGGGACCAGAAAGTGGACCGAAAGTTACCGTGTTACTGCGTGGCCGTAACAGAGTATTACCACTCCGAAACGCCCCGGGATCACGCTGCACGGGGAGATGGGGACGGAGAGCGCGAGCCATTGGCAAAAAGGTCCTACGAATCGAAAAAACGTCCGAGCCCGCAGACAGAACGAAGTTAACCGCGCAAGTTCGCACTTGGCGCCATTTACGCGTCATCGCCGTGATTCCGGGGCTGGTGTCGGTGATGAAAGAAAGCGCGCGGCGTAGCGGGAACAATCCGAGGGTAATAAGCGCGTTGCGACGCCGCGCCTGGGCAGGAGCGGCCTGCCGGCCCGAGCTCATTTTCGTGACGCTCTGATGTTGTCTATATTTCCAGCAGTAACGAGGTCGCCCTAATCAGAAGCACAGGCCGACTCAGACTGGCCTGTCTCTGCAGCATCGACATCATTACTCTCACCCTGACAGAGTGGGGAGAGATGGAGAGAGAGAGAGTGACGGAGAGGACATGAAAGAAAAAGAGAGAGAGAGAGGGAAAAAAACATGGGGTGTCAGAGAGAGGAGAATCACAGAATCACACGCTGGAACTTGCTCAAGCTTTCAGGTTCCATTTGTGTTTGTTGTTCTCGATATCCATCTGTCATCTTTCTCATAGCCTCCGTCTCCTCCTCATACATCAGTCTATGTCCTCCACACATCAGACATTGCACTCCATCCATCAGACATTAGCGTCCATCCATCAGACGCCGTCCTGCTCCCTTGCTCCCTCCGTCACCTCCGTGCTCCTCTGACATCACCGTCTCTCCCCAGGTCTCTTCGTCCAGCTCGGCCTCTGCCTGTGAGTCATGGCGAAGCTACAATTTACCTTACAATTATTCTGTCACTCTCGCAGGAAAACGGTGTGTGACTTCAACCTGGGCTCCAGGTTCAACCTGGGCTCCAACCTGGGTGTGTGTGTAATCATGGAGCTCTTCTCTTGTCTTCTTAAAATAAACAAGCTTTAGCCCATTTGCTGTGTCACTTCTCATCATCACCAAATGCAAACAGGCAACACGTCCCATGTTGTACGAGTGCGTGGGTCACATGTGGGGGCTCCGTCGGTTCTCTACAGGGAACAGGTGCGAGGAAGCCATCACACTGATTAATGGGGGCGGGAAAGGCACAGGTGACAGATTTAGAGGGTGGGGATTTTGGTGAGGATGACGTTGGACTGGAGCGCAAACCTCCTTCTTAGGATCTAGAGGGCAGTGCATTCTGGGTAAGAGATGTACTCACCGACAACTCCTGAGAGTTTCAAGGAAAAAAATTAAACAGAGAAGAGAAGAAGGCAGAGAGAAAGAAACAGGAGAACCTTGAGTCTTGGCAGTTCAAAAGCAGGAAGCTGAAAGATATACGAGCCGTCGTCTGCTTTTGATTGTCATGTGACGCAGCGAGAAGGTTCTCTGCTCAGAAGAAGCGCCATTATGAGTTATGATGAAGTAATTGAATTGGGAATAAATCTGTATCTAATGAATAGGAAAAGGTAAGCACTGAAAATACAACACAGCTCCACTGGGAGCAGACGAATCAATGAAAGAAATAAGGATGATTTTAATGAGGATGGTAGCTACTCATGCAAACAAGGAACATGGAAACAAAACAGAAAATAGATGAACATTTAGAAAATGTTTTAACCGAGAACATTTTGTAACTGTACCCTGCTACACAGGCATCCAGTCACACGTTCCATTTAAAATTATAAGAGAAATCTGTAGCCTGCAACTTCAGAGCACCAGAGAGTAGCTGAGATAAAAAAGAAGTCAATGTAGAAATGACTATCTTTTCCAAAAACTCTTTCACTTCAACACCTTTCGTCTGCGTCGACAAGCACGCAACCTAATGTCTGGGCCTGGACCTGAAACTATCTGCAACAGAATATGGAGCCATGTTACTCCCTGTTCAATTTCAACAACACAACACAACTCCTTATATAATGATACTATGAAAACCTTACCAAACAAGAGTCACAATATTGTCTAACTGCAGGAAGGAACATTCACAGCATGGTTTGCACTCCTACACTTCCAACGCGAGAAGCAGGGTCTCATTTAGTATTCCGAAGTGCACATGATCATCACACCATAACAACAGTCTCCAGAAGAATGTGCTGACACGACCCGCCGATCGAAGGTCTCCACCTCTACGGAGGGTCCGATTTACCGCACCTGATCGCAGCTGTTTGATCCGGCCTTGGCTCAGGGCGGGCTCCACCGGGAGGAAGTCCTTGAACCAGGAAATCTCCGGGTCGGGAATGCCACTGGCGGCGCAGAGCATGGTAGCAGTCCGGGTTCTCTCCACCACCTTCAGCTGCGGCCCCATGTCTATGCTTGGGAAACCATAGGGCAGCAGGTCCTCTGCACACACAAAGGCAACGAGAAGAAATCGTTATGGAAAGGTGTAGAAGGTGTAGCGTTCGTGGGCGGGCCAAGCAGGACTTGCGCTGTTCTCTGTGTGCAGGTTTTCAGGTCAAAGTGGAGTTATTAACATCATTTTACAAGCCGTCTTTGATTGATAAGATTGACCTTATCCTTCGGTGAAATGTGAAACTGATAATGGAAGTGATAAATAATGGTCGTCCTGAGCTACGCTTTTAACATAGTCATGGGGTTACTTGTTTTTTTGGTAAATTGCTGCTTCTCCAGGGGATGAATAGATCATGGTCTCTTTTCATTCATGTGATCCTGCAAGGTTCAAAATTGGGATCATCAGCTGGCGAGAGCCAACTGTAAACTGTAAATATTTTTGTTTAATTGTGTGTGTGTGTGTGTGTGTGTGTGTGGGGGGGGGGGTGTCATATATATAGTTAATTACAATTAGCAGAACTGCCTTTATCAACAATGCAAACTTGACAAACATGGCACCTTTCTTAGACCAGTGTGCCTGCAGAAATTCTGAAATGGCATCTAGGCATATAATGTTTTGAAATTTGATCCAATCAAACTTTTTGTTCAGTCACTTTGATTGGCTGTTTATTGCAACTTATTTCTCAATTGTGTATAAATTAGCTTCCCACTTACAATGTGAATATCAACACTTCTGCGTTATTGGAAGAAAGGACGTTGCACCCACGCCCAGCGCGTGCTCACCAAGGCTTCAGTGGGCGGAACTCATTAGCATACGTTATAAATAACACAGCCAGCCACTCATAGCACACACACACACACACAAAAAGATCAGAGGTAAACCAAGAAACAACATGCTTTGGCTCTTAAATGGAGAAGAATGGTGTGTAATTATGTACCTACATAATCACTATGCGCGGGTGCACCTCGGTGACGACTACGCCAATTACACAGCGCACAGCGGGGGGGTGGGGGGGGAGTTGGGGGGGGGCACCACAGCGAAGCTAATAATTATTTGTTAGGTTTAATTGAAAAGGCAGGAAAGACGCGGAGTTCGAGTAAACATGCGGATGCGGGTCACCGTTCAGAAGTTCTCTGGGCTCGTGTTAAAAGGATTGGTAAACAGATTCTGAACAGCATACAGCATTGGACATGTACGAGCAAACGGCACTGACTCCATGTCCGAGTGGTCCAATGGGCCTTACAGAAAATGTCTGATTCACGACAAACAAACATAAACAAATAAATGTTAGTATAATAAGTGTTACTGTAAATATTGTAAATAAATGGTATAAATATGTAAATAAAAAAAACGAGTAACAAGATTTTGAGTGTGTTTCAGTGGAAATTTCAGGTAGATTTTGTGTCCTGCTGAAGTATCTGAAGTAGAAACCTGGAATAATCTCACAAATAAATGCTTACTGCAACAATAAATAGCTTTTAAACACAAAGGTTTAAAATTTATATACATCTTTATACGTGATCAAACTCACGTGACCATACTTTTACATCAACTAGGTTTTAAAATGTCATTTGGAGGACGCCTTCTTTATGAGGTTAACTTATTTCAGTTGTAAAAGATCCACTTTGAATGTACTGTTCTGTGTGGAGTCTTGTGCTTGGCTAACAGTGCTAAACGCGGCTGCGCTGTCTCTGAATCACTGTTCGACTGGGAGATTATGTGGGATCGACAGGAGAGGGCGGATCTATGGCAGGGAGGATAGGCATTTCCCCCGAGTCGAATTTCTGCTACATGCATCTGCTCCTGCAGCTGAGCACGAGAGAGACCGAGAGAAAGGGAGTAGGAGAGAGCGCAGTGTTGTCTACTGGTATGGTTATGTAAGCATCTGTTTTTTTAATGACTCTCTGCCACAGAGAAGCGTGTTTTAAGGTACAGTAACCGCGGAGAGTTAATTGGTCACCCTTTTGCTCCGAAACAGGATGTAAACAGCATCACAAATAAATTGCAGTCTGTCTTCCAAACATTGTAGGTTCACCGCAATTCTTTTGACGTAGTGATAATTTTTTAAAAGGCCATTATTAAAGACGCGCTGTGCAGCTGCGTTCCGTGTTGGACACCGATGAGCAGCTGGCCGGTTAGCGGTACGACCGCTTAATGACTGGGAGCGCCGAGGCCAGGTTGGCGAGAAAGGCTCGGAGGGTTTACCCCCCGGGGGTCAGTTTGAAAAGCGCCGTCTGATTGAGAGCCTGCATCGGTTTACACAGGCAAAATCATGGTTTGTATAGACGCCCGCGCGCAGACGTGCCAACGAAAGCGAGGCAAACATCCCATTTTCTGTTCAAACACACCCACAGGGGCGCGCGCGCGCGCAACTGACCCACGCGCAAACACGCAGAAACGCACGCTGACAAACTTCCGTCAAACATGGAAGGAGGCCGACTGAAAAAAAGGCTTGAAAGAGTAAGAGCAGGACTGAAAGGGGGAGGTGGTGAAAAAAGAAGTCGGAGACTGACAGGGATTTGAAGAAGGGCGGGTGACACTTATAAGAGTTGAGGGAATGAGACAGTGGGTGAGTGAGAGAGGGAGAGAGAGAGAGAGAGAACGAAAGAGACAAGCAAAGGAAGATAAAATAAGACTGAGAGAAAGGGGGATTTATGTCGACAATCCTGTATGTGGCACTGGATGTGAGATTGAATGCCACCTTTCTCTTGTCTGCTGCAGTGCATGCTGGAAGATTTCGCTGCTACTGCCCTGTGACAGCAGAGGAGAATAATGAGACTCACTCAACTGATCACAGCCATTCTGTGCTGTAGCCTTTTAATACACAGCATCACAGGCCCTAAGGCCATACCAGGCAGAGTGAGACAGAGAGAGAGAGAGAGAAATGGAGAGGAAGAAACCTCTTGGCCTAAAAAAGAAAGTGGGCGTTGCGTTCACTTGACCTTAAAGTGAACACGGCATTATGGGGCGGAGTGCTTGGGACACCGTGGCTCTGCATACGTGGTGACACCGTGATGGATGTGTGTGTGTGTGTGTGTGTGGAGCCATCAGCATGGAGAGAAGAGCCACACCGAGATGGAGGCTTGCAGGATGTGTGTGTCCCTGTCTTCACGTTAGCCAGACGCACCGTCTCCGTTCTCGCCAGGCAGGGGTGCTAAAAACGGCAAGGCACCCGGAGGAACGCCCGGTGACGGCGCAGCCCCTCGCCATGGCAACAGCCTGGGAGCCGGAGTCTCGTCGCTTCTCAGATGGTGAGGAAGGAGAGAGGGAGCACGAATTCTCACATTCGTCTCTCTCTCTCTCTCTCTCTCTCTCTCTCTGTACCCCCTTCTATCTATCCCTCGCTCTCTCCCTCTGAGGGAAGAACAGATAAATGTAAGATGAGTGGCTGTGATATCTGTAGGGAGACGCTGAGTGGGTCACACATGACTGCCACATGCCCCGCCCCCTCCCATCCAAACCCTGCCCCCTCACATCCAATCTCCCCCCCTCCCCCTCCATACCCTTCCTGCCCCAATCCCTCTCCTTGCCCCACCCCCATCACACCACCAACAATGGCTTTTTAAACACCCCCAGGCGCAGCTCAAGAGGCACATATTGGCTAACACGTGCCGTCTTCTCGAGCTGGGCGGCAGCTGTGAGCTGATTGGGCCACCATAACACCTGACCAATGAGGAGCTCAGTGGAGTGTGTCCTCTGGGGAGATGCTAGCAGCGCCGTGCACCTGCGTCCACTGGGACACCCGGAGCTGCATCACCTGCTAGCGATGCAAATATACGATGAGTGACATTTTTAATATTAATGTGTGTTATCAACACACCTCACTGGCTAAAACAAAGACCCTCCTCCATTAACACACAAGCATATGTATTTTACATCTGATAACTGTAATTAAATGTATGCATTGAAATATCTGAAATAGCACAAAAAATATTTCCCTGGAAAACAATTTTCCCTGGAACTTTATAATGTAAAGTCTGTATTGTTTTCCTAAATTTACAGTGATTCCAAGTATTAGAATCTAATTCTTTAACACAAACTCTGCCCAGATCCATCACAGCGCTGGAGGGAGAAACAGTCCAAGTGGGGAAATGTAACACGAAAACACCACATATACTTAATTTCACCTCAGACCAGTGAAGCCATTCTGCCAAAAAGGTGCTTCTTAAATGCAGCTTTCAGCTTCCTGAGCGAATGTCAGAGCAGTGAATTGCTGCTAAATCCTGCCAGAAGGTGTCAGGACACCCAAGTGCCAGTGGAGCTCAGTACACAACCACCCTATAGGGCCAGTGGAGCTCAGTACACAACCACCCTATATTGCCAGTGGAGCTCAGAACACAACCACCCTATAGGGCCAGTGGAGCTCAGTACACAACCACCCTATAGGGCCAGTGGAGCTCAGTACACAACCACCCTCTAGGGCCAGTGGAGCTCAGTACACAACCACCCTATAGGGCCAGTGGAGCTCAGTACACAACCACCCTATAGGGCCAGTGGAGCTCAGAACACAACCACCCTATAGGGCCAGTGGAGCTCAGTACACAACCACCCTCTAGGGCCAGTGGAGCTCAGTACACAACCACCCTCTAGGGCCAGTGGAGCTCAGTACACAACCACCCTATAGGGCCAGTGGAGCTCAGTACACAACCACCCTCTAGGGCCAGTGGAGCTCAGTACACAACCACCCTATAGGGCCAGTGGAGCTCAGTACACAACCACCCTCTAGGGCCAGTGGAGCTCAGTACACAACCACCCTATAGGGCCAGTGGAGCTCAGTACACAACCACCCTATAGGGCCAGTGGAGCTCAGTACACAACCACCCTATAGGGCCAGTGAAGAGGGTGGAGCTGTGAGGTAAAGGGGTTTCCCGTCCCAACAGTGAACACCACCCCCCTACATCACCCCCCATACACCACCCCCAATACACCACCCCCCATACACCCCCCCCTACATCACCCCCCTACACCACCCCCCATACACCACCCTCCCTACACCACCCCCAATACACCACCCTCCCTACACCACCCCCCATACACCACCCCCCATACATCACCCCCATACACGACCCCCATACACCACACCCATACACCCCCCCCCTACACCACTCTCCATACACCACCCCCCATACACCACCCCCCATACACCCTCCTCCTTCTCATTCCCCTGCTTCTCCTCTGATGTGAGCAGCAACCGTAAACACATCCCGGTCTGCGAGATTAGATCCGTCTCACATAATCCATCCCAAACAAACCACACACTCACACACACCCAATCATGCATACACACACACACACACACACACAGGCAGTTTACATATAAATTTGCCAAGGCGGGATGAGGGGCTGAACTGGGATGGGGGGGGCATTTGTTTGTGCAGCTGTAAGGCAGGAGCTCAAGAGGTATGCGGGAGGCTATCACCCAGGCTCCCTGCCTTATGGTGCTTCTGAACCCTGCCAAATCCTTCCATGTCTCTCTCTGTCTCTCTCTGTCTCTCTCTCTCTCTCTCTCTCACTGCTCTCCTTTAATCTCTCTTCCTCCATCACTCTTCCACCCCCTCTTTCTCTAGACCTTGCTTGCTGTGTCCATCCATCCTGCCCCCCCCCCCCCCACCCCCTCCTGTCTCAAAGTGCGAATAAGTTTCCAGCTCAGTGAGAATTAAGGCCTAGGACTTTTATTGTGAAATGCCTCACCTAGAGGCACAAAGACACAAACACCTTCTACGCGCGCACAGACACACGCGCGCATCTGTATGTAAACCTATAGCGACTCGACCAAACTCGTTTCGCCACAACCAGGAAATGACATCAAGCAGGGTGTTGGGCTTCCTATTGTCTTCCTGGAGATAAAAGGGTCCGTTGGCTGGTGACAAGTGCTGACAGACAGATGCGACAGCGCTGCTACTCACCAGCTATAAATACGCTGAGAGTTCCAATCTGACGCACTTCATTACCAGACTAACAAATTCATTACTGCCTTCCCCTCTGCGTTTGCGCTCCGCCCCACCCTCCGCCCCACCCATCATTTCATTCTTTATTGTCTCTTACTCATAATGCGTCTCATCCAAAAAGACAAACGGTTCGCAGACTTTCAGATGTGATATATAAATGCGCTAAGAGATGGATTCATTAGGACCAAAAGTCCTTGCATCAGGCGACTCGAGGAAAGCATTTAATAAGGCCGCGTCGTCAGAGAGAAGGCGAATGATTAGCTAGTAGTTTTATTGAGAGCATGGCACACAACAGCAGCTTCGCAAGGCAACCAGGGACCATGGGAAATGTACTAGAAGTGGGGGGATCACCTGGTGAGAGGTGCAGGAAACAAATGCGAGTCACGTAAGATGTTTTGCTTGGAGCGACATCCTTGTGACATACATCCAGCTCCTCAAAACCTTGGAGAGGGAGTAGACGAAGATCCCAGCTGTAAACTACGTGCTGGGGCAGGGATGCCGGAGCGCATTTAATCGGCACGTGAGGTTAGTTTGTTGCGGGAGACAGAATGAGGCCCTTAGCTTGTTCAGTAATAAGCGTATAGAGGTTAACTCATGGCCCAGTACGGATACGGACAGAGCGATGAGGTTTGTACGCAGCATGCGAGTGGAGGATATACAAATATATATATATATATAAAAAATATAAAAATCAGAAGACGTGTTGAAGCTCAGGGTTGGAAATTGGTAGTGGATGTAGGTCAAAAAATAAATAATGTACAGAGCATATAGCTTAAACTACGCCGGTGTGGCTTTAACAACAACAGTACAACAGAAAGAGACGTTTATTTCATAGAGGTGAAAATTCCATTTGCGGATGCAACGGATGAAGCATTAGAAAGGAGGAAGAAAATGAAGTGCTCGGTGGCTGAGGGACATGCGTGGCAGACGTATAGGAGACCCGTAGAGATGGGTGCTGGGGGATTTGGAGCTGGGTCTGCCACGTCCTTACTTTGGGATTTGGTTTAAGAGGTTGTAAGCAAAGGGTAGCGGTAAAGGAATTATCTGAAGTAGCTGAATGGGCTAGTCTGTGCTTGTGGAACGAGGAGAGCACAGGGTATTTGAGGAAATGCGTTATAAAGACGGAACGGCTGAAATATTTGGTGTCGCGGTCGAGTGTGTTGTCCGGGCAGGCGAGTGGGGTGTTGCGTCATGTCATTGTCACGTCCTGGGCGACAGATCGAGATGGAGCTGGTGGCACCGAGCATGCGTTAATGGTGCCCTCGGTGCTGGGGACAGCTTCAGGGAGACCAGTATGGATCTGCTGCGTGGAGGAATGTTTTGGTGGTAGGGCGGGAAAAAAATCCATTTGGAACTGGCACGACTCACTACGCATTAATGGTGCCAGTGGCGCTGGGCACGACCTTTAGTCACTGGGCAGGTCAAAATGGATTTTAAGGGGTTAGGAATTGATATGCCGCACAGGGCCTGCCCAGTGGGTACATATATATGGAGATTTATTCAGCCTGTGTTGTCGGTGTGGTGTGTAAAGCCCATATGGAAGTGCAGGCTCTTAGCGCGCATTATCGGTGTCAGTGGCGCTGGGTACAGGCTTAGTCACCAGGGAGGCCCATGTGGGCTCACATCTAATGAGGGTTTTGTGTGATGGAGGAACCATGTGGATGACGTGCTAAGCATATTTTTCACACACACTCAAAAAAAAATTTGTTTTGCTGTTTTTTGTTTTGTATATCACGTATAATCAGCCACATATCAAAAGTAAGTTATCTCAGTTTAAAAAGCTAAATCAGATATATTTTGGAACAGGCAGTGTGTAAAAACGTGTGACTGAATTAGCAGAAGTGTAGCCGATTGCTAGATCTAAGCACTTTTTCCCAAAATGGTGGTTTAGCCACAGCCTTGGGGGGTTAGTTCAACTGCTTCATTTTACCCTGGCATGTTTACACGAAGGCAAGTCAAATATTTGCTGTTTTGAAATCAGTGATGCATCCTAACATGAAAAACATTATACTTACACTGACATTATAGTTCATATTTTGGATGTAGCATAACAGCAGTATAATTACAGAAGAAAAATTGCTACAGGCTCCACACCCGTAGGGAGCAAAACTTCATATTTCTCTGAAACGTCGAGTGATTGAATAATTGCTGTACTTTTCTAGTGTTGATTACTGCCAGGTAGGCCTAATTTATGTTCAACTCAGATCCCTGCACACGATTTAGTGATAGTCGTGTGCTTGCAGTCCTAGTTCTGGTTTCGCTCCTGTGGGTTTGAATAGAATTTTCCGTTTCTTAGTCTTAAATCGTCTTAAACATGTCAGCTTCTTAATTCCACAGACTTGGCAAACCATCTTCAGGATTCAGAAATGTGGACAAATTTTACTTCATAAACATCCATAAAAACATCAGAATGGGGGGGTTTAATCATTAATCATTGTTTTTGGAAGTGCACTTTAAAATCTGGTTAATACAATAGTAAGGTGTCTCAAGTGACCCTGTGTGCTGGAACAGGGGGCGAGCTGAGTAACGACACCGCCTCTCTGGGGGACCTAGGGTTTTGTTATCCATGTGATTTAGGTTTGCTGTTACCATTTCATTTGATCACACAGACTCTGAACGTGTGTGGTGAGCCTCGTATTCCTGCGTTGACTAGAGACCACAACTCTTCCCTACTGGAGGCAGCTGTGGAGATGATAAGCAGAGCACGAAAGGGAAAAGAAAAATGCGAACAGTTGGCTGAATTAAGACGGGCTTCCTAAGCAGGATCTAATCTGGATGCTTCATTCAAAAGACAGGAACGTAATCTGGCTGTTGAAAATGCCAGAGACAGGAATTTGGCACAAACATTGACTGAATAAAAACAGGATGTAAACAAATGTACAAATGACAAATAACAGGGACTAACTGATGGGTACTGTATTAAAAGATGTACAGAGAGAGAGAGAGAGAGAGAGAGAGAGAGATTAACAAAAAGGGAGATATTAAAAACTGTAAAGTACAGTGAAGTACACTACGTTTCCAGAGAAACAGGACGTTTTGGACAGAGGTCCTTCATCAGCTGTGCAAGCAAAGTGCTGATGAAGATGATGAAGGACCTCCGTCTGAAACATCGTGCTGCGTACTTCACTGCGTGCACGCGTGTGTGTGTGTGTGTGTGTGTGTGCCTGTGAGAGGTGTCCTACGGATTTCTTTTTGCACCTGTGTGTGTGTGTGTGTGTGTGTGTGTGTGTGTGTGTGTGTGTGTGTGTGTGTGTGTGTGTGTGTGTGTGTGTGTGTGTGTGTGTGTGTGTGTGTGTGTGTGTGAGTGTGTGTGTGAGTGTGTGTGAGTGTGTGTGTGAGTGTGAACACTTCCGTATCCAGTTCATTTAACAGAACAGTAGCTTTCATTATTCTTTTTCAGCATTTCAGTACATAAGACAGTATTCTCTCTCTCTCTCTCTCTCTCTCTCTCTCTTTGTGATGCAGTGCGTTCAGTTTGTCCCTCCTTGTTTATGGACTCCTATTCTGCTTTCTGTCCTTCAAAAATGACTCAACATTTATAATTTACCATATACACATGCTTAAGTGTCTCCTTATTCAGTGAGGTGTAATGGCCAACTATAAAATGACTATATATGACAACAGTTGTGGACATATGATGGCATCGCAAAGCTTGCTCTTACCTCTGATGATTGACAGTTTGGAGGTGACCGTAGTTTCGCCTGCGCTGTTCCGAGCGACACACTCGTAAGAGTTCTCATCGCGGGGCGCTCTGAGTGGCTGGATTCGAAGGACGGCCCCTGCCCCATCATCGAACTCTATAGTCTGGACCAATCAGAGCAGAGGAGGTTTATTCACCAATAGCCGAAGCAATGAAAGAGATGCTGATGAATTATTATGCTAATAATAGAAAGTAATTAGCGACACTGTCTGTGCCTCAACTTAAAATAGATTCGATCATGTTTTAAATTAAAATATTTATACAGCAGCACATATTGCAGCATAAATGAACATAAATTAACATATCATTAACAGAGGTCTCAACAAATATGAATTATTGCCAGCTGCCATCAGAACATCCCTTTTTTTTTAAATGACAATGGCATTGACGCACACAAGCAGAGACTTCTGATTTCTACAAGATCTCTCCACTTGACACAGCACTCATGTCAGTTTATTTCACTGAGAAACCAATCCGTTTAAATCACCGTCACACGTGGCGGGAATGTATCCCACGGTTTCAGTTTGTCACTGCTGCTTCATTCATATTTGCGTTTGAGAAATTCGCGGCACAGCCGTTTCATCGTCGCTGTGGGCCTAATGGTGGGAGGACTGTTAGCGTGTTTTATGTGCGCCTTAATTGCACTCTGCGTCTGAAAACGCCGTCTCGCACGGGCGTGGAAGACTCTCCCCTTTTGTGGCTCTCAGTTGACTGGATGGTGTGAAAAGAGCAAGAATCAATTGCAATTTACTGCTATACATAATGAATATAACAGCCTAGTGAACATCTAACAAAGAAAAGGGTTTAGATATATATAAATAACATTAAAACATTTCTTTTAGATGACAGTTATAATATATATTCTTATATATACAGGGCATATATATATACATTGTTTTGTGGGTTTTTTTAAGTTATCCTGGGGTAGCTGATAAAATGTAGCTAATTATGGTATTAGCTAAATTCAAAGGAAATAAACTCTCGATTGTCCTTGCCAGAGGAATGCATAAAAAAATAAGTACGCATGTGCGGCGAGCACTCTCCCGGATTTGCGTGCGTAATCGGATTATACTGCGCATAATGACAAAGCGTTAAATATTGTATATGAAGAGAGAGAGAGAGGGATCATATCAGATGTGCTTACGAAGTGCGAAAGAGCATCTCGGCTTCTGGTTCAACCCTTTGCAATCATTAAAGATTCATAGAATATGAGAAGCAGCTCGCAGAGAAAGACAGGAAACGCAGGCGCGGGGGAGAGGATCTTTGACCCCCGTCAGGCAGCTCTTTCTATCCGACCACGGGCCCTGCGGAGGACGCAAGGCTTCGAGCGAACGTCCGCAAAACCCCCTCGCCAAGCGGTAAAAGACCCATCCTTACTGCAGAATTAAGGGGCGGGTCCCTGTCGTTTTTTTCCCTCAGAATGGAAGTTATTTGGAGCAGAACACCCGATTGGTAATGAAATGGTTGCCAGGTAATGATGTCATCCATGTTCATAGCACACATGGCTATAACTGCTGCCGCACTCTGTGTGTGTGTGTTTGTGTGTGAGTGCGTGTTTGCATGTGCACATGAGTGATTGTGTGTGTGTCTGTGTGTGTGCACGTGTCTGTGTGTGTGCGCGTGTGTCTGTGTGTGTGCATGTGTGTCTGTGTGTGTGCATGTGTGTCTGTGTGTGTGCACGTGTGTCTGTGTGTGTGCACGTGTGTCTGTGTGTGTGCACGTGTGTCTGTGTGTGTGCACGTGTGTCTGTGTGTGTGCACGTGTGTCTGTGTGTGCACGTGTGTCTGTGTGTGCACGTGTCTGTCTTTGTCTCACCTCTATCCTCTGAGAGTTGACCTTTTTGCCCTTTTTGTTCCAGTTGACCAGAGGTTTAGGGTCTCCTGTGGCTTGGCACACGAACGACACCACGCCCCCTGACACGCCCGTCTGATCCGTGGGCCTCTTAATAAACGTGGGCTCAGCTACAGAAGGGGGAGGGGCACAAAGATGATGACACTGAGGGCAGAAAGTACAACACACAGCTCCCAGACTAGCGACCACTGTAGCTAAGGCTAGCAAATCACACTGTTGGTACTGCCTCATAGGAAATTTTCCAAAGCTATAAATACAATTCATATAAAAAGAAAAAGTAACTTGTGACGAAGGAGCTGTTTAAAGGAAGAATGTACTAGAATGTGCTAGAATGTGCTATGAGCATTTGTCTACACATCCACTCTATCTACTGATAACTGAAACGTGGGCACCACACTTTGTCACAATAGAAATCTCAGAGACGCATTAACACACGTGCGGCAGACGGCAGAGGACTGTCAGAGGCCGTAGAATACTATAATGAAATAAAAGGGCAATAACTCAGGGCACACAAAAGGCCAGGGCTGGTGTGAGTGGCACTCTTCTGCCGATTTAGAGCTAGTCTGTCACCATGCCGACAGGAAGCAATAAATATTACAAGGCTGTAATTCTGTGGCTGAATTTAATAAGGCATGGCTAGGCCAGTTACCCATACACCCACCCACCCCACTAGACTCCGGATGCAAAGTGGATCGAATTCCCCTCGGACACCCGGCTGTGCAGTGCTGAGGAGAGCGGGGGAGGGGGTGTGGTCGTGCAGCTCTGACACACAGGAGGCCGCCCGTAGCCATAGATACAGCCGTTCCGAGCAAAGGATCATCGCCGCGGTGTCCCGTTGCCATAGCGGCTGGGCAAACAGAGCCGGGGATGATCCGGGCTCCGCCTCCCCAACCTGACGAAGGGCTCGGATTCATCCGCCGGCGCTAAACTAGGACGGGCCCTCGCCATGGCAACAGGAGCCTCTCCACCCCCCACCCCACACCCCCTTCCCTTCAATTCATTCGCAGGTGAGAATATTTCGTGTTTACGGCTGCTTGGGCAGAGGTGAAGGGAACAAACCTGTCAGGACAGACAGACAGACAGACAGACAGACAGACAGGCAGACAGACAGGCGCACTCACAGCCTCACACAGTCCAGCAAAGCCACACCTCAGAGACAGGCTGGTGATCAGGGTGGAGACAGGCTGGTGATAGGGGTGTGGTCACCCCTAACCTGTCGTCTGCAGACCTCACAGGCTGCTTGTTTACTTCACATCTCACAGTATCTTCCCAAACTCTGGGACACTCTTTAGCATTACTCAAAGTCCCCTGCCAACAGGAGGCTTCATCACCCTCTCCGCAGGGAGCTACACAGCTGATGTAACCTACACACGCTCACACAACACACACACGCCCACACGGGCTCTACACACACACACATGTGCACAGCTGAAAAAAATAAATGCTGTACCACAGCGCACAAATATACATTTTACACACACACACACACACACACACACCGTTACATTTAACCTAGATCATACACACATACTGACAGACATGTACTCCAACACCCATAAACATTTACAAACGCACACATTCGTTCAAACCGTGACAGACCACACACACACACACACACACACACACACACACACACACGTCTCGACAAAGCCATTTAATCATGGAGAACAAAGAGAGGCGTCAGTGGCGGCCTTGAAGAGCAAGTCCCAGCGCCCCATGCGTCGTCTACACCAATGATGTCACGCACTCCGGCGTGAGCAGAACACACCATCCCCATGACAACTGCCATCAAAGACCAATCAAGGAAGAGGAATGTCTCCAGGAGTGTAATCACCCTGCGTGCACCAGACGACTGGGCGTGACAAGATGATCAGCAGCGATCAGGTGACCAGGAACGATGATCAAAGGGGTGGCTGTGAAGCATCCCATAATGTAACAGGCAACATCCCATAATTGGCTGGTAATGTGCACCATAGTAACCATGGATGTTCTGATATTCTGCATTCAGCCATCGGGTGACCTGTTAAACCTCCAGTGGTTTGACCGACTCGGAGCCGTTATGGCTGCCGAGCGCCGAGCTCTGCTCACTCATCACTCTCCTCAAGACCTTAGCATCAAACGCTAAAGTGTGACGTTATCAGCCTCGACGTCTCGGTTAACGACAACCACAGGCCGAGAGCCTGGCGAGCGGAGCGGGCGGGGACGTACTCAGGGCGTGGCAGGTCGCCGGGATCCACGTTAGCAGGAGGGCCAGTAGGAGCGACCCGGCCCAAGGTGCCGTGTGCCGGCCAGCAGGGGGCGCTCCTCTGCGGGGAGCCATGGTGGAGGGTGGGGGGTGGGGTGGTCGTCACGCACGGTCGTCCGGACACTGTGAAGGAAGGAGAGGGGGAGTGTTAACTGGAGTCATTGCAGTTCAAGGGTTCAAAACGCACATGGCTGACGGGGGAGGAAAGCGGGTACAAAGGGCTCGGGGTGGAGGCAAAAGGAAAAGCTCATGGCAACGTTCGCCAGGTTTGGCACGCAGTTCAGATGTGGCACCGAGTCTTGGGGGTCCCTGGGTCACATTAATGTGCGGAATGTTCTGGAAACTGTCCTCGTTGCTCCATTACTCTGGGCTTCTTAGGAGACTCGGGAGAAAAATCTGACATTTTTGCTTACAGGAACATTGTAAAAGCTTAAACACCAGAGATTAGTGTTGCTCATGGTGCCATAACAAATTATTGACTTTCATGGGCAATTTCAGTACAAAGTACAACATTTAGTAAAGTCAACAATAGTTCTGTGTGAAAATCACTGCTGTTACCAAAGATATTTCATAGTGCTGTGTTTAAATATGACGCCCGAGGAGCCATTTCACAACAGATGCCAACAGACGCGATCCTATCAGACATTTTTGGATCCCCTAGCAATTGCCGATAAAACTTTCTGTAAATTATGCAAATAGGCCATCGCTCTGAAAAGAAGACAAATAGGTTAATTAGTGGGTTTCCCACAGTCTGAAATGACATGGGGTAACAGACTCCCAGTGATGGGTAACTGTAGGGGACCATCTCAAACTGTAGGGTTCAATTTCAGTACATGCTGTTAAAGGCACAAATTCCAAAATCAACCATCTGTGATAATTTCGGGGGGGTGGAGCCAACGAGACACACCTCCAAGTGTGGGCTGGCCAATAACAACTGTTGTATGTGGAGACATGTCTATTGGACAAGAGTATATCTTCTCCCAACATGGAAATGCTTCCAATTTTTTAAAATAAAAGCGTGTTTGCGCTAAACTGCCGAAACATTTGGAAGGATGGAACCTATGGGTTCTCAGGTAAAATACACATACATTAAAGATACTGCATCTATTCTAACTACACTGTAGTACTTGCCAAGCAAAGCAGGAATTGTTTTCTGTTATTCTATAATAAATATCTTATGAATTCGCCAAAGAACTGCTTACTACCACGATTCGGCTTCTAATGAACAGTGCACTCTGAGGCGACTCTATGGCTAAGTGCTCTGGACCACTTCAGCAGACGTATAAAGCACAGTGGCATTAATCTGTAGCTCTCACGCTCCCGTTTGACTATAACGAGATATAGATTTTTGTTTTTGGCCTTACAAGGGCTTCATCAATTATTGAAAAACCGCCCAAGAAGCGTTTGTTTTACAGGCCGCGTCTGCACGTTAAGTGCGGCGAACACTAGAGCCTGTCCAGACCAGGAGTGGTGGATGGGGGGTAGAGCTGGGTGTCTGTTTTTTGTTTGTTTAGATTTTTTTAGCCATTGGATGAAGCTTCGTCTGTCGGGCACTGCGCTCCAGAACCTTCCTGGATCGCGGTCGATATCTGCATGAGTAAAATCGATCTCTGGATCCCCGTGTGGGTGCAGGTGCAAAAGGGACAACGAGGCTGCGTCCAACACCGCACCGACCCATGATTACCCAGAACCGCTTTCTGTTTTTATCATTTCAGCCCATGGCGAGTTCTGTTCCAATTACAATACCATATAAAAGAGAGAGAGAGAGAGAGTCCACTCCTGACTCTGTGGGACAGAGGGACAAAGTCTCACTGATATTTTAGCAGGCCTCTAATCTCAGGTCAGTGCTCTCCACATCCGTATAATATTCTAAACCAGGAGCCGGTGTCCATTACTAGGGTCAAGAAAATCGACTTGTGATTGATTTTTACCAGGACACATTCCTGCGCGCCATGTCTTCTTTTCCACATGAGGAAATGACATGGGCGCCGAGCAGGAAAGCAGTCAGACGGTTACGCATAGCAACAGCGACGGCCCCGCCCCCTCCAATCTGCCCCGCCCAGCGTGCAGGGTCTGCCTCGCCGGGAGCCAACATGGCCGTTCCTCGCTCAGGCCCCAACGCAGTGGATCTTACAGGGCCCACCACACATTACTACACCTCTACACTGGTTTAGCTGTGCTAATACACAGTTACGCGCGATGCTAACATGCCAACATGGCCGTTCCTCGCTCAGGCCCTAACGCAGTGGAGCGTGTGAGGTGTTCTTACAGGGCCCACCACACATTACTACACCTCTACACTGGTTTAGCTGTGCTAATACACAGTTACGCAGTGGAGCGTGATGCTAACATGCCAACATGGCAACGTTCCTCGCTCAGGCCCTAACGCAGTGGAGCGTGAGGTGTACAGGTTCTTACAGGGCCCACCACACATTACTACACCTCTACACTGGTTTAGCTGTGCTAATACACAGTTACGCCGCGATGCTAACATGCCAACATGGCCGTTCCTCGCTCAGGCCCTAACGCAGTGGAGCGTGAGGTGTTCTTACAGGGCCCACCACACATTACTACACCTCTACACTGGTTTAGCTGTGCTGCTAACAAACACAGTTGGGAGCGTGAGGTGTTCTTACAGGGCCCACCACACATTACTACACCTCTACACTGGCGATGCTAACATGCCAACATGGCCGTTCCTCGCTCAGGCCCTAACGCAGTGGAGCGTGAGGTGTTCTTACAGGGCCCACCACACATTACTACACCTCTACACTGGTTTAGCTGTGCTAATACACAGTTACGCGCGATGCTAACATGCCAACATGGCCGTTCCTCGCTCAGGCCCTAACGCAGTGGAGCGTGAGGTTTGTTCTTACAGGGCCCACCACACATTACTACACCTCTACACTGGTTTAGCTGTGCTAATACACAGTTACGCGCGATGCTAACATGCCAACATGGCCGTTCCTCGCTCAGGCCCTAACGCAGTGGAGCGTGAGGTGTTCTTACAGGGCCCACCACTCATTACTACACCTCTACCCTGGTTTAGCTGTGCTAATACATAGTTACGGGTGATGCTAACATGTCAACATGGGCGTTCCACGCTCAGGCCCTAACGCAGTGGAGCGTGATACAGGGCTAACATGCCAACATGGCTAACATGCCAACATTCCTCGCTCAGGCCCTAACGCAGTGGAGCGTGAGGTGTTCTTACAGGGCCCACCACACATTACTACACCTCTACACTGGTTTAGCTGTGCTAATACACAGTTACGCTCTGCTAACATGCCAACATGGCCGTTCCTCGCTCAGGCCCTAACGCAGTGGAGCGTGAGGTGTTCTTACAGGGCCCACCACACATTACTACACCTCTACACTGGTTTAGCTGTGCTAATACACAGTTACGCCATGCTAACATGCCAACATGGCCGTTCTCGCTCAGGCCCTAACGCAGTGGACGTGATACAGGGCCCACCACACATTACTACACCCTACACTGGTTTATGGCACAGTTACGCGCGATGCTAACATGCCAACAGGTTCCTCGCTCAGGCCCTAACGCAGTGGAGCGTGAGGTGTTCTTACAGGGCCCACCACACACGTTACTACACCTCTACTCTGGTTTAGCTGTGCTAATACACATGCTAACATGCCAACATGGCGTTCTCGCTCAGGCCCTAACGCAGTGGAGCGTGAGGTGTTCTTACAGGGCCCACCACACCACCTCTACACTGGTTTGGCGCGATGCTAACATGCCAACATGGCCGTTCCTCGCTCAGGCCCTAACGCAGTGGAGCGTGAGGTGTTCTTACAGGGCCCACCACACATTACTACACCTCTACACTGGTTTAGCTGTGCTAATACACAGTTACGCGATGCTAACATGCCAACATGGCCGTTCCTCGCTCAGGCCCTAACGCAGTGGAGCGTGAGGTGTTCTTACAGGGCCCACCACACATTACTACACCTCTACACTGGTTTAGCTGTGCTAATACACAGTTACGCGCGATGCTAACATGCCAACATGGCCGTTCCTCGCTCAGGCCCTAACGCAGTGGAGCGTGAGGTGTTCTTACAGGGCCCACCACACATTACTACACCTCTACACTGGTTTAGCTGTGCTAATACACAGTTGCCAACATGGCCGTTCCTCGCTCAGGCGCAGTGGAGCGTGATGCTAACATGCCAACATGGCCGTTCCATCGCTCAGGCCCTAACGCAGTGGAGCGTGAGGTGTTCTTACAGGGCCCACCACACATTACTACACCTCTACACTGGTTTAGCTGTGCTAATACACAGTTAGGCCCTAACGCAGTGGAGCGTGAGGTGCGATGCTAACATGCCAACATGGCCGTTCCTCGCTCAGGCCCTAACGCAGTGGAGCGTGAGGTGTTGTTACAGGGCCCACCACACATTACTACACCTTACACTGGGGCCCACACACACATTACTGCCAACACCTCTACACTGGTTTAGCTGAGGTGCTAATACACACCTCTACACTGGTTTAGCTGTGCTAATACACAGTTAACGCGCGATGCTCGCTCAGGCCCTAACGCAGTGGAGCGTGAGGTGTTCTTACAGGGCCCACCACACATTACTACACCTCTACACTGGTTTAGCTGTGCTAACACACAGCTACGCGATGCTAACATGCCAACATGGCCGTTCCTCGCTCAGGCCCTAACGCAGTGGAGCGTGAGGTGTTCTTACAGGGCCCACCACACATTACTACACCTCTACACTGGTTTAGCTGTGCTAATACACAGTTACGCCAGCGATGCTAACATGCCAACATGGCCGTTCCTCGCTCAGGCCCTAACGCAGTGGAGCGTGAGGTGTTCTTACAGGGCCCACCACACATTACTACACCTCTACACTGGTTTAGCTGTGCTAATACACAGTTACGCGCGATGCTAACATGCCAACATGGCCGTTCCTCGCTCAGGCCCTAACGCAGTGGAGCGTGAGGTGTTCTTACAGGGCCCACCACACATTACTACACCTCTACACTGGTTTAGCTGTGCTAATACACAGTTACGCGATGCTAACATGCCAACATGGCCGTTCCTCGCTCAGGCCCTAACGCAGTGGAGCGTGAGGTGTTCTTACAGGGCCCACCACACATTACTACACCTCTACACTGGTTTAGCTGTGCTAATACACAGTTAATACACTGGATGCTAACATGCCAACATGGCCAACATTCCTCGCTCAGGCCCTAACGCAGTGGAGCGTGAGGTGTTCTTACAGGGCCCACCACACATTACTACACCTCTACACTGGTTTAGCTGTGCTAATACACAGTTACGCGCGATGCTGTCTTGAATTGATTCATTAGCAGCAAGGCAGTAATGTTTTGGTGAACCAGGTGCTCATTTCCTTCGCAGTAGCAGTAATAATAGTCCGCTGGTGTTACAAGGACAAAAGGGAACCCTTCTGTGTGTAATAGTGGAAACGCAAATCGCCCCCTTCTGTTGATTCATCAGAAGAAAATTATTAAATGCGCAGAGGCGTTTTCCATCAAGAATGCTAACTAAATACACACACACACACACACACACGTGTGTACATCCATACAAACACACGGTCTGCCTGAATGCCATGAATCTTTCTTTTTCCTTTTCTTATATGCCGTCACTCCAAGAGTGTCGCTCAATCCCTAGAGATTACGGCTGGCTCATATTACACACGAGTGAAGCTGACTGAGATCTGAAGGTGAATAACGCCTCTGAAATACAGAAGAAATCATCATCATCATCATCGGTACTGGAAACACACACATGCAATATGCACAATATATGCATATAATATGCACTAAACACATGAATAAATAAAATATAGGAGATACTGACCACTCTATCTTTTTATGCTCTTCTCAGATTCATGTCCTGGTTATGATAATCCTTAGCACTGTAATCTGGTACACCTAAAAACAGGAAACGAGAGATTACTGAAATTATGTCATGCAGGAACTGCAGTGCCGAGCACTGTAAATGAAGCACAACAAAACCCCTTCATCTCCTGTACACTTCACGTCCTGATCTGATTCACAGTAAAGACGTGTTCTGTGTCCACTTTTTTTGTACTTGGGGCCTGTAAACAGGCAGGTCAGCAAATTGGAGCCGTGCTGAGACACGAACAGATGCTGCCGCTCTTCTGTAATCACACACATTTCAGCGAGCAAACTCCCTTGCGCAAATGTAATTAAACGCATAAAAACGCACAGCGCCCATCTGCGACACCGTCACCGAGTACCGTCCAAATGGACTTTAGGGAAACTGTCAGAGAGGTGCTACTGGAATGGATCTAGGTGTCTGAAACCCTCCCCCCCCACCAAGAACTGTTATTCATCTTTGGTGCATTGAGGCGTGTCTAGTCTCTCTGTTGCCTTGTCAACCACATCTCTTTCCCCTCTCCTCTCCCTTGTCTCTCTCTCTCTCTCTCCTCTATCCCCCTCTTCTTTATGAGCCTGTCCAGGGAGCACAGTCCTCCGGCCTCGGGGGGGCGTGATCTCCATGACAACCATGCTGAAATCCAGCCACACGCCGCAAATTTCCCATGCCAAGGTCGCACGCGACTTTTAAGTTCCGTCTGAGGGCAGCAGAACAAAACTGGCCACGGGGGATGGAGGGGGCCCTTTTGAATCGGCGCGAGGAACGTTTTTACCGTTATATCTGTAACGGTTAGACGCACGACTCCGAGGCAGCTTACGGAAACGGTGGTGATCTGCTGGCAGCTGTAGTGGAGGCGCGCGGGGCTGGCGTGAGCGCCCAACGAGGGAAGCCCACTGTGGTGCAGGACGGCCCGCGGCTACGCAGGCGTCCCCCGGGCGTCCACACAGGCTCCCGAGCGACAGGCCGTGGACACTTTTAACGGCGGCGGCCGACGGCGCCGCAGCAACAAACCCGAGGTGACTGGAGACAGACGGGCGACGTGTTCGCCGAGGACGCTGGAGGGGAAAGTCACTCGGAGTGGTGGGCCGTGGTATGCGCGGGGGGGGGATAAGCATCGATAAACGGAGCTCGCCGCCGTGCAGATGTGGACAAAAATGCCACTGTTTAACAGCTGAGAACAACAGTGTTGATTCAACAAACAGCAGGACTTCCCCCAGAGCAGAGCGAATGCTTCACCCACACTCACTCCACCACTGTAGGCCTGAGCTTTTACTCCCCCTTTTCCTATATGCACTATATGCGTATCGTAGCATTAGCTGTGTTGATAGGACAGCTAGGCTACTGTATATCCTGTTTAATGAGAAGTGTTTGATCTTTGTTCACACCACAAGGTCCTGACGCACAGTCCTACACGTGCCCTAGTAGACAACTGGAAGTCAGCCAAGATTTATAAAAAGATTTATCATGGTTTTGTCACCAGACTTTCTCTCTCTCTCTCTCACACACACACACAGCCATATTTGCTTGATCTACCTGTATAATGAGGTTCTTCTTTACATGATGAGGACATATTTAGCCAAATGATGCCCCCCGGAGAGAGAGGCATGCCTGAGAGAGGAAGCAAACTCCAGGTCACACCGACATTAATTTGAGAGCTCATTTAATAATTTGGAGGGTTACTTGTCAGCATGTACAGCTTCAATTAATTTCTTAATTCGTTTTGGACACGACTTTAATCTGCACGTCGGAGAAGTCTGTGAACATTAGACAGGATTTATAAACGAGCACCGAACAAACAAGTTCAGGGAGACATGTCACCACTGAGCAGGACTGCACTGCCTTCTTTTGTTAGCTGAGAAATACTGCAGTCCCCAGTTTTATTAACTTTTTAGTGTTGCCAATAACATCAAAACAGATCGATATACTGTAAATGTATAACTCTTTGACTCTGTGAAACAGATATGAAGGATTTAGCTGAGAAGCGTAAAGGGGCATCAATGTGTTTTTTCCCATTTTGCCCACAACAAACTCTCTCTCACTCTCTCTCTCTGTGTTCTCACAAAGCGTGTGGGTGTGTATGGAAACCAACATTTTGGCTACATTCCCAGAGAATCTGAAAGAAACTCTTTTTTTTACTTTTCTTCCTTCAATATTCATTAAACCATACTGCTCAAAGATTGATCGGACAAACCCCTCCGTGACCTGCCCTTTTGTTCCAGCTCTCTGGAGACCTGCTGAACCCAAAACAAAATACTCTTTTCTTTGTTAAAGTCTTACGTTTACACAGGAACCCTAACTGAAGTTGGAAAGTTTCTTGACAAAGTTATTATTGTTTTTTTTACCTCAGGTTAACTGTCAAGGTCATTGCAAACATGGTTTTAATGACATATCGCTTGCCTGTTATTCCGTCTGATCTCATCTGAATTTTAAGTGCTTTGTGACGTTATCAGACATTTAGCGACTGTTAGCTTTTCCCACCCATACTCGCCAACCAACATTTCTAGCATTCTTTTCAATGAGAGCAAGACGTCATGACCATCACATAAGATGTTCATCAACGGCCTCCATCCTGTCAGGTAGCAAACAATGGCAACTCGTCCTCCAGAAGTTCAAATTTATTCAGATTACATAAAAAAACTATGCGATAAGAATCTACCCAGTCTGAAGGTTTAAGAAGGCAGCCTTTATTCAACCGCCACAGAACACACATCAATCACACACACAAACACACAAACTGATGTGCAGGTTGAAAACATATATTCCAGAATATACTGGTTGAAACCAGAAAATACTGGTTGAAACCAGAATATACTGGAGCAGCAGTAACTGTAGTCTTTGCTGGTGTATTTTCAGTAGCTTTGTCTCCAGTCCCTGTCTACAGCACGCCAGCCAAACCCACCCAGGGCAGATGGGAAGGCACCATGGGTCCAGCACCGTACACAGAACATGCCGGAAACACGAGGGGAAAAAAAAACAAAAACAAACAAACACAGGAAGCAGTAAGTCGTAACGCAGCAGGTAACGAAGAAGCTGAAAAACAGAAAATAAAGTCGAGAATGTAAACGGTGCTGCGCTCTGAAACTGGGGCCGTTATCCTCATCGCACTCCGGAAAACTGACGAACTTACAGCGCAAATGTATCGTTAAAATATTAATTTAATTTAAAAGAAAGTTAAGTAAAAGATTAATTAATCTGCTCCAAGAGTTATCAAAGGTCAAGGCCACTTCAGTCATTTTAAATCTGAATTATAAATAGACTTATAGGGATATTCTTATGATTATTAGTGTACGTAGGCAACTTTCCAAAGCCACTCTAAATGCACTAAAAATGAAGTTCATCTGACCCTGACCTATTCCACTTCCATTTCAAAATGTGCAGTATAATAGGTTTATGCGTTCAGTCATCAAGGAGATGCATGTTCTGTATGCAGCGTTTCATATGGCAATTTAGACTACTGCAAATTAACTGGTATTAATAGTTTTGTTCACTCATGCCACATCTTACACACATTATATATGTGTGTGTGTGCGTGTGTGTGTGTGTGTGTGTGTGTGTGTTAGGCGCCTCATGAAACAAAAGTGGAATGTATCACAGCGCCACACTCACTCTGCCTCTGAAACAGTGCCGACTCAACTCGCTCTGTTCATTCAGGGTTTTTTTCGTCTGACATGAGTTCCTGCGAGCTCCTGCCATCTTGGCGCTAGGCTACACAAGCTGGAGGTGACTCTGCCTCAGCCGCCGTATCTCTGGGGCGTGGTAATCAGGGGCAGCTTAGCTACCATCTGAGCCCCGCTCCTCCTGTGTTCGGGGTCAAAAAGCCCGGTCTCTACCCCCGCAGGGACTGTAGAAGGCCCTGCTCGATGTAGCTTGGCCACTACCATCACCAACCACGGCGTCTCCCCCGAGAAGCCAAACAGACCTCCATCCCCTTAAATCCATCCCCTAGTTTCCAAAAATACCAGCGACTCGCATGAGATGTAGGAGAACAGGGGCTGGCGCACAAGTCAAAAGAGAGCAGACGTGTTCTAAACAAGACATGGAGCCAGAGATGTGTCTCGCAAGCACGCGAAAGCACAGGGGAATCCGGGGACGTTTGCGCCTTCATTTTTAATGCTCTCTCCCTCCTCGACGCTCCTGTGCCACACAGTTTGTAATGATGGTCTGTACCCGAGTTTCCCAGCCACAGAAATGAAGACACAAACACTGCAGGTAATGAAGGAAAAATCTACCGGCAGTCACAGGTAGCAGAAAGTTTTAGGAGAAAAAGTATGAGAAAAGTGGGGAGCTATAAATAGTTTATTTCCCACACTGGGAATTTGTGAGTGCAGTGCACCTCGCGCGCAAAGCCGTTGTAATTCTGCCCGAGTAACGGTGGTGTTTGCTGATGCGTTGCATGGTTTCTTCTGGAGGCAGCACGTCGTGTCGACTAATGGAGGGGATCCAGAACAACAATGGGGTAAATACGAAACCTAGGGTTAGGGTTAACCCTAACCCTAACCCTAACCCTAGGTTTGCTGATGCGTTGCATGGTTTCTTCTGGAGGCAGCACGTCGTGTCGACTAATGGAGGGGATCCAGAACAACAATGGGGTAAATATGAAACACCACGCTCACTTCAGGCCCCGCAAGACTGATGAAGACTGAGCAGGAGCCCTGCTGGAGTCTCCTCACGGAGATTAGCGTTTAGTAGGGGTGAAGCGAGAGTCACATGTGGCAAGAGGGCCGGGAAGTATTACAATGTACAAGGGGGGGCAGTAATTGAATTGAAGTTTAACCCTAAGTGGCTCCCAACCCTGGGCGCACGTGTTACCCAGGGTGCATGTTACCCTGGGCGCCTGTTACCCAGGGCGCCTGTTACCCAGGGCGCCTGTTACCCAGGGCGCCCGTTACCCAGGGCGCCTGTGGTCCCCAGGGCGTGCCCAACCTGCAATCATTCATCTCATCACATGCTGCTAGCATTTTGGTCTCTCTGACCAAAACATTTTACATTTTTCTGAATTGCACTGAAAATGGAACTGCAACAAACATCAACCTTTAACCCAAAACTTTAATCTATATCCTGCATTATAATCTGAATAATATCCTTGTCCCCTCTGGTCAGATTTTAGCCAGGCTTCAGACGGCTCAGCCGTAATTTGCACTGGAAAGGTGTTTCTCCCTGCGGCTTAAAAATGGAAAATAATTCAACAAAGAAGGTCATCAGAATAATGTTTCCAAAGCCATGTAATCTGTATTCTGTCTTCAAGTGTCTCTTCCTGACCTTTCACGTGAAAAGCCTCACCTGAAAACCCTCATTTGATACGACATCACTGTCATTCGGCATTACGACACAACTGACAAAGCACCTTACATTTAACCTGTCATAATGTGAACTCAAGACTGTTACAAGCATTTAGATGGTCAAACAATGTCCTTTGTATCCTAAGACACTAATATGAAAATATGTTGACAGTACGTTGCTCCTTTTCTGATTAGGAGATTCCTTTTGGTGATTAATCAAACTCCTCATGCCAGTATCGGGTTTGAAGACAGATCCACCTGCTTAACTACAGATGGATTGTGAACCATTGAGTATGCATAATGCAATTACTCTGTGTAAACAAATCCTCAAAAATCCTTCAGAAAGTAAAAAGAAAATTAGATTTCTCATAATCCAGGCCTTGAAAAAGTAAAATAACTGACAACACTTTCAAATATGAAGTGATTACACGTCGCACAAAACCACAGACCAGTTATTCAGCTGCGGTTTTCTTTCTGCGGCCTGCAGGTGAGATGGAACCAGTCCAGCAGAGAGAAATCGCCAAGCTCTCCATAAATAACACTAGACAAAAGCTTTCTCCAACAACCGCTGCTCTGTAAAGTGATCTGGCCAATCTCAGATCATCCCTGTTAATCTAGCGCCATCAGACTCCGCCCCTTGTGGGAAGGCGCTTTTGCAGTCGGCACAGACGGGAAAACTCAGCGAGATTAACGTTTGCTTTGCTGCCAAAACGGACAAGGACGCGCGTATCAGATTCCTGAGAACACAGGAGGTCTCATTCTCTGCTGACCCCCCTCAGCTCTTTACCATTTAACTGCGCTTGGTCTATTTATATGTTTTCTTTTTTATTTTTATTTTAATTGGCCGTCCCATAGGCTAATTTAACGAAACGTTAGCCTCTAGCCGTTAGCCCTCTAACACGCATATCATCCCATTACCTGCTACATATTATTCACACTGGGCCATATAGCCCAACCCCCAGGAGCCTCCGACTGTCTGTCTGCGTGCCCAGAGTGGCAGGAGGTGGGCGGGGCTCCACAACATCATCCCGCCCGTCACACAGGAGTGGTGGCTCTCTGTACTTCAGCCGCGACCGGCCTGTTGCTCTCAACCTCGCGTCATTCATCTCGTCTTAATCGCGGCTCAGTAACGAGAGATCCAATCTGAGAATAACCTCCACCGCGGCCAACATCAATCATCGCACTGCAGTCTGGTCCACGCGTCCTGCCATTAGCATATCTCAGCTTGGCAGGCTTCCTCACTTCAGCTTGACACGGTGTGACTCAACACCCGGACGGCATACATATTCAAGCTCACATAGCCAAGATCAAAGCCCGAACTATCTGCATTCCAAACCGCGCCGGCTGCGGATATAGCATTATGCATGTCAATTTGGACAAATTAGAGTGGAATCAAAAACGCCTTGAATTGCCCTGTGGAGGGAAGAGAAAAAGGGGTGACCTCCGGGTGTAGTAATTAACCCCACGTTAAAAGGTCCATGGCTGTGTTTGCTGTGAGACTTGTAAACCTGGTACTTCTGGCCCAAATCAACCCCCCCAATACCCCCACCCCTCTGTGACTTGCCTTAAGCAAACCCGTCTCTTTGCCGTCACCAAACTTTAATGACTATTCGATCACTTTCTGCTTTTGCTGCCGTACTCGATCACGTCATGCCGTGCGCCCGTGCTCCAGTGCGCCCGTGCTCCAGTGCGCCCGTGCTCCAGTGCGCCACAAGCAACCCGAGTCTCTCGTCGCGTCTCAGCATACTTGTTGTTTTACTCCCGTTGTATACATGTATTTATTTAAATACACCACTTCTCTTTCTCAGTCCGTACAAGCGCTCCCAGAGTTCACGGTGAGTGTGTTAGCTCATTAACGTGCAGCCAACGTGCCTGCATGTACGAAACAGCAACAAATATGTTCAACAAATATGGCAGTGATGGTTGGGTATTTGCTTTCTTTCTATATCTTTCTTTCTCCGTTATCCCTTTGGCACTATAAGTAATGGCTAAGCTAGACTAAGCGTTTGTATGGCTAGTACACAATCTGAGAAGTGGGCTACGTTGCCTTATGGCCGCTAGGTAGCTGTGGTATTTCAATTACATCATACGTTACTCCAGCGTAAACGCTGAAGGCGTCTTTTCCCTTCCTGTGGACCTCATTGTTTTCCCAAGTCGTCAGAAGTTACACGGTCAGCAAAGATTTTCGTCATTATGTTCGAAGACAAAACTGGGCCTGACACCATTGCATCATGGGTAGCGAGTGAAAGGCTTGCGCTGTAGTGCGGCTGGCGAATCGGGGCTCGGTCAGAGTGGGCTGTATTTTTAGGCAGCCGCCACGTGCCGATCTCTCAATGTTGTATTACAGTAAGCTCGATGCTTCCGGGGTTGTACTAGGATCCAGTTTCACCACAAAGATCTTGAATCTCAACAGAGAAGTAAGCAAACTGCTAAGAGGTACAGACCCAATCTGGGAGAAGACATAAATAAGAAACATTATTCACCGTGTCCACCTTATTAAAGGTCTCTAACATGGGGATCGGTCTTTCAGATCTTTCAGATGAACACTCAGATGACAAAGTATTGATCCCACTGATTGATAAGTTCCAGGGTGAGCTGAATGAAGCATCTGCATGACAAAGGAAAAATCAATACGAAAGAGCAAACGAGGAGAGGAAGACCAGACCATTCACACCGCAGGATATCACCATTACTTACAGACCCAGGACGGTAATGGAAGCGTCCATACCAAAAGGCACCCAATCTGTTCCTGAGCTGGTCAAAGGTCAGCGTTCTCCAGCAGGCTTTAAAACACGGGTCAGTAATGTTGCGAGGGAGCCTTTTTGATGGACCGTTTACACATTGTTTCTCCTGCTCACATTGAAGCTCCGCAGTGCGGACCATAAACAAATCCACGTGAAACACGGCGTATTCAAAATCAGCAGTTAGCACTCAAACGTGCGTTCGTGAAAGTAAAGAAAGACGCTGATCGCATCAGATCTCAAATCTGGTACACACGGTACACGTTTAAACCTTTAATTACGTGCAAGCGTCCCGCGCTGATTCCGTTGCAGCAGGACTGTCCTGAGAATCGCTCACTCGGGTTGAATCAATAAAGGAGGGGGACAGGAGTAAGTGATCCTTGTTAAATTGTAATGTAATCACCATATCTTTAAATATATCTAATCTACTTACTGCCTTTTTTAGTAACTTTAATGGGATACTTTTTTTTTTGTATCCTGATTATGGCTGAGTGATCCCTGAGAATCAAACCCACATTAATACCACCTCCTTCCTCCTGCCCTAGCAGGTGAGCTTGGTGGTTGATGGAACCACAGAGCTCCAGCCCATCTCTCTGGTCTTTAGTCCAGGCCGTTCGTTCCACGGGCCGGTGCACGCGTTTAAGGAACCCTTACGAGACAGCACGTTCTTCGGATCGGGCGGGAGCTCGTTTAATGGTCATGATGCAGTTACAGACACTGAGGTAGCGATACCTCACGCAAGCTGATCAGCGTGTCGAGAGGAAACTGGAGTCGTGTTCTAAGAGGAGTCCAGAGCAGGCCCGACGTGACACTCCAAATATCCTAGTAGTACCGAATTAGGGCACAATTTAAACTCTACGAGTTCAGCGCTGCTTCGTTCAGAGTTCGAAAGAGTGGTGTCATTGCTGCGAACAGAGGTCAGCAAAGCAATTAGCCACATAGCAGTGGTGGAGATGAGATCACCTCATTCTGTTCCAAAAACCAAAGGTAAAAGGGAGAAGTGTCCCGGACACAATTTATACTGTGATCTTGCATCATTTTTTAAATGTTTTTTTATACCCTACTTTTTTTATGATGACAATAATCTGAATATCAGTAAGGTGAAAAATATATCTGACCAAAATAAAGTCTTATAGCTACCTGACATATTGTACAGGATGCTGAGCGATTCAACCTGTACTCCCGAACGCACTGGAAAGACTTGCCTGTGGGAAAGGTCTAAAAAAAAGAGCCTCAAATTCAGCATGTTTGCCTGTTCCTGTTCAACACGGAACAGAGGCGGCCATCTTGTCGCTATCTCTCCCACCATCTCTCTGTACTGTCAGTCAAATTGCTCCAGACACTGCGCTCAGCCAATCAGATTCCCAAGCTGCAGGGGTGCGAGACGGCAACGGGAGAAGCGACTCGGTCAGGGCGGGTGTCATCTCCAGCTCACCGGTGAGCATACGCCCACGAGTGATGGAAGATGACCGTGGCATAATTAAGTTATGAGGCCGGTTGGTGTTGCGCCATGAACGTTATCAACCACGTTTTTGTTCGCAACCAGGGGACGCTGACTCACAAATGCGTATGCAGAGAGTTACTAATTGGTTCGGTGTTCCAAACAGTGAGGGCGAGAGGAGCAAATGAGCGTCTCCCTGCACAGAGAAACGAACGCTAAATGTCACTAGCAGCGAATGAACACTAATGCATTTCAGTTAGCACAAAGCAAACGAGATCATGCTAATGGGCCCCATTGGCTTTCAGTCTTCGGTTGGAGTAAGATATTCGTTAAACAAGGCTCCCCATTGGTGGTGGCTCTTGCTGGTGTGCATTATTCATTCAAGAAACCATTCGGCATGGCACAAAAGCACCAGGACAAATGAACAGCAGAACACCTGCACTAAAAGTCCATCGACACGGTGTTGAAATGTACCTTCGTCAAGTACGTCAAAGAAAGCAAAGAAATTATCTCGCAATAATAACTTTTATGCATCAGTCCGTGGCACATGAATCGTGTTTATGATCCCAGCAATCTCTCATACAAAGTTTGTGATGTAAAAGTAGCCACCCGGTTAAACAGAAACACGAGGGCCGAGCATTTCAAGATGCAGAAACCGTCTCCGCTTCTACAAGATTAGCAGCTCCAGAGGTCTGTCCTATTTTAAGATCTGAAACGGACTCCAAGATGGCTCACGGCGTTGAGATATTTCCCCTCGTACCGCTTGTGTTTCTTACTAGATTCTGAGGGCACTGCGGAGTTGAGCTCAGTGTCTTCACATCACCCTCCTCCCCTCTTTCATGAGGGATCCGGTTACAGCGGTTGATAGCACCCGGCCCTACAATATTACATTTTATTCACATTTAGATTTAGAACCTTTCAATTCCATTCTGGGTGGAAACCAGGAGTGCAGCTCGTGCATATTTTAGCATATTTTACTAAATAATTAGTGGGCAGGCTCTCCCTCCAAGTAAACTATTAATTCATTACCAAACCTGATATGTAAAATAACTTTAAATCTGACATCATAGAGGAATAGAGGAATTAGAAATACCTTCAACACAAGTGCTTCAAGTCATTGATTAATCACTCAGCAGTGTTACAGCGTTAACTAAGAGTTAAGGAGGAAACACAGGAAACAGGTAATTGAACCGGATTGTTCCCCGTGATGGAGAAACTGTCAGAGTGAACGAGGGAGAGAGAGAGAGAGAGAGAAGGAGGGAGAGAGAGAGAGAGGGAGAGAGAGAGACAGAGAGGGAGGGATGGAGGCAGTGAGAGGAAACTCGATCAATTGACTCACACTTGGAGTGTGCAATTAACCGGCGTTCCCCAGTACGCGGCCACGGATGAGTTCATCTCAGCATGGAAACCCATATTTCTTGTGCTGCATCCTCAACGCCGCAGTTGACATGACACGCGTCTCGTTAACCTCCTCCTTTCTCATGTCTTATACTGGAGACCTGTCGGTTAGAAGGCCTGCGATGACGTCACCGCCCAGGTCAAGCAGAGTTGTTCAATGAAATGATCCCTACTGCACCTGCCCAATGAGACACTTTCCCTTTGCATCAAAGTCAATTTTGATTTTTTTTCCCACTGATTTATGACTTTCAAAATGAAAGTTGTGAAACAAGACAATCTGACAATGATACTTTCAACTGGCAGCTGCCCTCAATGTATTTTGTTTTAGCCATACAAACATTTCTGTTGCTTTAAATTTGGGATTAACTCAATATAAGGATATTAGAATTTAACTCCGTTGGCATGGTTACGGTTTTTTGTGCGTGACGGTTTTTTGAGATATCATTCAATTCACCCTTTCAACTATTAGTATCCAGATGTTAAAGTTTTGGGTCCATAGTCTCTAACCTCATCCTTATACCAACCGTGGTCTCATTATGGTTATGCGCAAACAGGAAGTATCTGTGTGTGGTTGAGGCTATTAGGAGATTCTGACAGGATGCTCACCCACGCTCAGACCACAAATAGTCCGCTGAAGACATTATGAAAAGCCCGAGAGATCCGCGAGATGGCCCACACTCTGAGTGCCGCTGGTTCGCTGCCACAAGGCCTCGCACTACGCCGCTTCAAATGAGTAATCACAAAAGGTGTAGGAAAATAGATCGGGGATGCAGGGAAGCGTCCGGGCACGAGCACCGGGAGAGGGCAGCCATTTCTGAAGCTCTGAGAAGCTTGAAGTGGTTGACTTTAGAAAGGTTGGTGTAGCACGCAGACGCACACGACAACTCACTGGAAAGAAGTCACATTTCTGGTTTTACTTACGAAATCTGCAATACGATTAAAGTAAGCCAACTGTTAACTATTTTGTGCGAATTATATCATAAGTAAATTCGAAATGCATTTATTTATTTACTGCTGCAGAGTAATCTAAATCAACTTATCTACCTCCAGAACTGGTTATATCAAATTTTACTAATAAAAGACATACCTGCACTTATCTACCACCAGAGCTGGTTATATAAAATTTTACTAATAAAGACATACCTGCACTTATATACATATAAGATGATAATATGCCGGGTCCTTGCTGTTAGAATAGCTTTCCAAAATATAACCCCCCGCCCTCTCCATCACCTACATCAAACAATTGAACGATCCATTAAGATTACTGACTATGTCACTGCCGAATAATACCATTGACAATCACAATTCACATTTATGCTTTAAAACGTTCGTGGCGGAATCTTGGAAAGAAAAGTGACGGCAAACCGAGGGTAGGTTGAGCTGAATCTCTTATAAACCATAATCGGGTCGGGGGGGGTAGGAAGAGGTGAGCAGAACAGAAGTTAATAGAGTCTAAAATTAATTGAAATTAGAACAAAGGGGCATATGGTCCCAACCAGCCATGAGTGAAGCGCTTCCCCACGAATTGTAAAGCGAACAATGAAACAGGAGCTGGGTACGAATGTGACCAGCAACAACGGCAGCACGTCCAGCACAGCATCAAGCAGAGACAAAGTAAGCAAAACGATATGCATTAGATTCACAGACTACCCTACGCTAGTAGCCCGCGGGCTATTTGTGTCCAATTATCCAGTTTAATTCCCTATTCAGTCGTGCAGCCACAAAGCGGCAGTTTTTGCAAATAATATGGTGGTGATGGTCATTAGGGATAGTGTAGGACATATTACACACGTTAGTACAGGGTAAATTTAAAAAGGTTGCATTCTTTTTTTCCGTAAAATGTGGAAAGGCCGTTTACCTTTTTATCGTTCCGTTTAAGCCGTAGGGCAAATTCATGTGGGCTTGCGCTTCGTATTCCTCTGCACGATCAGCTACAGACTGTAATTCCGTGTATTCGGACACCTCCACAACGTCCGGCCACTCCGTTGTGACCGCTCGTGGAGAGATTGCGCGTTCGTAAGGTGCAGCCTACCTCTTCGTGATCTCTCGCAACACCGTTATCTGCGCGCCCCCATTTCCAGAAGTCTCCGTTGGTTTGTGCGGTGAGGAGAAGAATGGTGGTTGATGTCATCGGTACTCTGGACAGGCAGTCTCTCCTCCTTGGTACCCCCCCTCACACATCCCCACGTGAGCCCTCCCTCCACCCTCCCTTTCGTGACGTGACGGAAGGCGCGCTCTCCAACAGCAACAGCGTCCTAGCAGGCGAACTAGTTTAATTAATACCGTAGAGAGCAACGGTGAGAATTAGGGGTTTTTGCCCGCTGATCCACGCTTCGCGCACGTCTCGTGTTTATATGGCACGTTGAGGCTATGGCGCGTGCGGACGCTGACAAAGCGATTAGGCCGCTCGTGCGGTTTTTCTAAAGTTCAGTTTTTCTTGCAAAGAATAATTATATTAGCGCCCATAACATTTCGCTTGGTATTATGTTTCCCCGCAACAGCAGATATCTCCCAGTCCTGGAGAGTCACCATCTGTTCAAGCTTGCGGGGTTTTTTTTCTTGCTTCGAGGCACCTGAAACAATTTACCAGAATAATTACTAGGCCTAAGCGTCTCGTGATATTATCCAGGTACTATACATTTATAAAATCCTACAGGACAGTCCTAAAGATGGGAGATAAACCAGCAATGGCATCTGAATACAGTGTGTACTAGAATGTGAAAACTGAGAAAACATGAGTAAATGCCAAATATAGGCTCGAGTTATTCTATACCCGTCACCCCTGGTACTCAAGGTCTATATTGTCATGGTTTCATAGTAAGACGTTATATTGCTTACCTTAATTAGCTTGATGGAATGAGTTAGAAGGTGCTGAACTTAGACCTTCTGATACAGGAACACGGATCTGAAGAGAATTTGTTCACGACGCATTTTGAAGTTGCAGCGTTAAACGCCGAATTAAATGTTATATTAACCAAAAGCCAGATGGTGGACGGGAAAAATGGATTTTACTGTTTAATTGTGACAACTGGAAACGTTGTTTAGTGCTTCGTAACTGAGGTTTTAACATAAGCCCCCAAAAAACTCAACTGCACACTAAGCTTAAGCATATCTACGCTAAGCATATCTGAGCTCCACAGATGCAGAGGGCGTCCGTACAAAAACATCAGCTCCGTGGTTGTAGAAGAAGCACAGTGCGGCGGAGGAAAGCCCTCTGAGAAACGACTACACTCGTTTATTTCGGGCTTAACGGTTAAGGGCAGAGTGTTGCGGAGTTTTAGCCCACAACACTGGAGGGTTTTAAAAACGTCGATCCCGCAGTTATACTTAAGTGTGTGCGCGTGTGTGTTCTGTAACTAAGGGCGAAAGGACAGGGATGAAATATGCAAAAACTGAGTGACCCCTGTCAGGAAACGGGAAACAGCACTATGGGTGATCTCAGACAATTTACTGTTGTTTCCTATATACATTAGAGGATCAAACCGCTCTTAAGAGCCACCGAATTCCCCCGAGAGAAGCAAAAGAGGATCTAAATGCAACGAATGCTACATCGATGCTTCACGTGTGAGGCTCAAAGCAGAAGGAGCAATGAGATTGAGACTGAGTAAATGCTAAAAACAGAACCATCTTCACCCATTGGTTTATTTTAGAAAGGGATCGGAATAGAACAGGTTGTTGGCATGTTCAAACTCTCCCTGGTTACCCCATTATATCCAGTATGTAATACAATGTAAAAGTTGCCTCTTTCTTCACTGAGATTGCATCACATGATCCATATTTGCATTCTGAGGTAAAAAAGAGTACGTGAACCACTTTGGCACAGTGAAGACATAAGCAAAAGAACACATTTCCTCAAGATAATGGCCAGTTCTCACTCAGGCACAAGGACAGTGGCCAAACCTGTTTTAAGAACTATAATCTACTGCCCCCTTGTGGCCGCAGCGCTAATCTTTTCGTTTGGCAGTCGAAAGTACTCTTTGTCTGCTGATACTAAACACGTTTCGCAAGGCTCCTGAATTCTTAGCGTGGTTTACAGTACAACAGGCTGAGGTTTGACAACCATTAAAACCAAGTGAGGTGGACGAAGTGGCGTTGATTTTGCACTGCGGTTGCTTGACACAGCAGGAGGTGGAGGCTGATGTCGTGGTGGAGTCCTTTGTTTTCTCTGCCTTATCTGCTGAGCTGTTTGAACAGAGTAAATGGCCCACATCTCTTCTGCTGTGCTGGAGCTCTTAGGAAATGACATAGACCTTTTTTTTCTTATTTTACCTGAAATTATGTCCCATATACACACAACCAATATATAAAGGTGTTGAGATTTAAATACGTTTTTAAAAAATGAAACCTAACACAATGCGATATATATATATATATATATATATATATATATAAATGTAGAATATTAAAATCCAATAAATTTCTTGTCTTGCCAAAATTCAAATACATGGGTCAAAGGAGAATCTCACCATCTGTCACCATCTGGGCATCATCCTGGACTGTAAGGCAAAAATCATTATCAGTACAGCATTAAAACTCCTGATCACATCTGTCTGTGAAAAACTTTCATCACAGTTTCAGAATAAGGAGAAACATAACTCCAATTAATTTTTGAACAGTAAAGTGAATCAGCCAATCAAATCGCAGGGAGGGGAAAATGGGAAAATAAATGTAAGAGATGGCAGCAGAAATCCTTCGAGCACCTGTTTGGCTGGAGCAAGGTCAACACACACACACACACACACACACAGTTTTACCTGTATACATTACTAGATTAATTCACACTGTTCAAATATGTCCACATACACAATCGCCAGTCAGTTGAACTTCAGGGATATCGTTCTGTCTATCCAGGTAGCATAAACGATTGTGAATCGGCTTGACCCGCTTTGGAGGCAATGAACATGACGATAGGTGCACGGGCGATGCAAAAGCAAGGCAGCCCTCCATAAGGGCTTTGCAGGTGTTGGCCACGGACAACTCTCCTCCTCTGGTCTGTCCTCACTGCAGTATGGCAGATCATGGTTTTGCTAGTGTGCTTGTCGCTACTGTTAGCATGAGTCCATATTTGAAGACCAGGGCTGCAGGACATCGACCCAAGCAGCAGAACCGATATCTGCTCCTGTGTGCGAGGAGGAACAAAATGGCCTTCATCTGACCGCTGGTGTTCCTGACCAAACGGGGTCCATGCGGTTGGCATGAGGACCTGACATCATCTACTGGGACCTACTCCACTGGTGTGTGCCAGAGAAGACCAGGGCTGGCAGGTTCATCTCCGGAGACGTGGTGAACATCATGCAGCGACCTCACTCAGCCCGACCGGTTCGGTGTGTCAGGGGTGGTCTAGGGAGGGACGTGATTGGCGGGTCACACAAACCTCCACGTGATGGCCAATGGTACCCTGACTGCTGTTAAGTACCAGGATGAGAACCTCAGAGCCACTCAGACCTTACACTGCTGCTGTGGGCCCGGGGTTCCTCCTGGTGGAGAACAACGCCTGAGCTCACGTGGACAGACTGTAGGCTGTTCCTGGATGGCACTGACGCCACTGACCGGCTCTCATGGGCCTGATCCAGGTCTGGGAGGAGATCTCCCCTGACACCCTGCAGCACCTCATGAGGAGCGTGCCCAGATGACATGGGGAGCGTGCCCAGATGACATGGGGAGCGTGGCCAGATGACATGGGGAATGCCTGCAGGCACACAGGACCCGTACACGCCACTGAGTCGCATTCGGAGTTGCCGTGAAAGTAAAACAACAAAAAAACGAATCATACTTATTAAAATATTTTGCGTATTGTGTTACATAGGTCACTTATATCTTGCAACAAGATGATCTCTCTGTATAAGGCAAAGAGCAATGAGGGTAAACAGAATCTCAACACAAGCCTCTGATCACTGAACGTGTCTGTGTGGTGCTGGGGGGGGGGGGACCTAAAATAGCCACGCAAACGCCATCATTACCAGAGTACACCTTCCCCCAACACACAAACACACACACACACACACTACATCTGACATTCATTGCATGCTATTTATACTTTAATAGCCCGTAATACTGAAAGATCATGTTTCTTTCTTTCTGATTTTTTTCGGTCCGCTTCCATGCGACATCGAGCAAATACAGCTCACAGATGACCTGAGACACAAAGTGAAGACAGAAGATACACAGAGCAGACACAGTGTTTTCTTACACACACACACACACACACACACACACAACTTATCTTGTGTACACATGGACTGTGTACAATAAAAAAATAGAGCATACAAGAGAAAATCAAATAGCCTAAAGAAAGACAAAGACTCAGTTAGTCTGTGTAACGTCACCCCCGTTCAATAAACAATTTATTGAATGAAATAAATGAAAATCACTCACAGTGCGGGGACCTACTTGACAAGCTCCCAACACTACCCAGATGAGAGCAGCACCAGTTGGCCCTGAATAACCTCTGTGGCGCTCTAACGATTTAAAGGTGCTGTAAGCCTCCCTCACGCCACTGTCTTAGCCAAAGGCCTTGGGTGAACTCACAAGTCTGTTACAGCCACTTCTATCTTTGTAAACTGCCTATAATAAGGGCCCAGGGGGACGGAAAGGACACCATGACCAGCTTAACCCTGCCGCCTGCCTAGTGTAGCCCTGTTCTCTCTCTCTCTCAAACGTAAACACCGCCCAGCTAACCAAAGCCATCCCACAAGCTCAAAGGAGACTGAAGGAATCTTTAATGACGGCCCGGGGAGTGTTCAGTGCACTGCTGACCAACCCACCCCTTTATAAACCTCTTCTACTACAATGAGTCTGTAACACCAGTCATAACGCCAGAAGTTCTGCGTCTATCAACACAAAAAAAGCTGCTTCATCGAGTTCTCACTTTTCGCATCAATTAACACCAAGCTGGCAAGCGCACTAGAGTTGCCCCCCCCCCCCCAAAGGCGAGCTCTCTGATTGGAGAGCGAGCTTCCGGCCAGGGCGTGGGCAGATACTAAAAATAAACGGCGTGTTCCGTTTGCGCTCAGGAGCGACGGCGCGTCTTCAGCGCCCGAGGCGGTCCGGGCGTCACCTGAGTAACGAGAGCGCGATTTGACACACTTTCACAAGGGCGGTGGGGGGTTGGAGACGCAGAATAGTGGGCCGCCACGCTCTCCTGCACAAACCCCTCCTCCTTAGAGCAGCAAACCCAAAGCCGAATGGTGCAGCAGACCTAGAGCGTCTCGCCTCGTTCCCGAGCGCACGGACCTGCGGACGAGGACACTGGAGCCGTGAGCTCCCCGTGGTTTCCTGTGAGGGGGTCATAGGTTTGAGGTTATGGGTGTGAAGTCTGGATCGGGGAAAGTAAAAGTGAGGTGTGTAGGTGAAGGTTCAAATATGTAGTGGGTGACGAACATTGATGGAACGTGCAGGAAATGTGGAAGCAACGACGCGGACTGTAGCATCATCCAACCACAAACACGTGCACAACTACATCAGGTTGCTTCACTGCCCAAAAGGCGTTGAAGGAGTTATCAATCTAGCCCTTAACACCATCATCAAAGTTTTCTTTTTCCACTATGCAGAGCAAAAATCTCTCTGCATTCCACCACACACAGAGACACACACAGAGACACACAAAAGCATAGACACACTTCCACTTCTCTAAAGGGATACTTGAATTTTATTCAGGCATCTCCAAACATGTTTTTGTCCTGAAGTCTTAAATTAATCAAATCAGTACTGAGAGAACTGAGAGATGTTCTCAGCTTAAGAGGCTAAGTAGTGTTAGCTCGTTTCAAAGTGCTTTCATTTTAATACGATGTACAGAGAAACCACCAACATAACTGGAGGAAAATAAAGCCGATGACGAGAACAGCTCACCAAATAAAATGAAAGAAGAATCAGAAATAAGACTGAGAGGCGACTGTAGCTACCTGATGCTACGTCAGTCTGGGTTGCCAAATCAGTGCCTCTAAATCCACAACTGACAATAATAAACCTGCATAGACATGGATGTATCTCAAACCATCAACAATGGCTACTCCCGTACTGGGTAAAGTGCAGAGCACGCAAACAGCCCCCCACCCCCCCACCCCCCGACCCGCTCGGGGTTTCACAAGGGGCAGTTAAACCCGAAGCGCGCCAATGGTGCTCGCAACAAACGGACGCTAGTGTTCGCGAGCGGCATGACATCATCGGCATGACATCATCACAGCAACACTGCCTTCCATTCACCGTGAGCCACACTGGTGGTTCAGCTTTAGCCTACAAGTTGTAGAAAAAAAGGGGGGAGGAGTTATCAGTGACTAGTTCTTTCAAAACCAAGCACATGAAGTTGACATAGAAAAATAAGGCTACTATATGGCACGAGAGGGAATCGCCTACAGGTTTATCCCTCTAATATGACAAAAAAAAAAAATGGGGAAATAAAACTACGTTGTGTTACAATCACATCTGATAAGAGAGGGGTTTGCTTACACCACAGGGCATCAGCGTGCATTAAAACAGGGTGTACAAAGAACATATCAGCCTAGCCAGTCTTCATCCTCAGGTTCCCTGCAGTCCGTTAGCAAAGTGTATCGTCACTAATAACGCAGTCTTCATACACAACTTCAACCATCTCGTCATTCAAACATTAGAAACAAACATAAATGGGCAAAGTTTGTTCATTTCCTGCTTGCTAAAGGAGACAGGGTAACAAGATAAATGCGTCGAGATAAAGAGGGAGATCATGCAGCCTAAAACCCCAAGTCGTTGTCCCAGCAGCTGCAGTTCATTCTCAAGCACAGCAAAATTCCCCCAAACGATTTTTTTTCTTCTTTCTATTCAACAAGCCCTTAGAGGCAGTAAGGCAGACAGAGGGAAGGATCTCAGGGAGTGTATATAAAACACACACACACACTCACACACTCACACCCTCTGCATCAGTTGTTCAAAATACAAATCTTTCTTTATTTGTGTTGGGAAGTCTGAGAACATTGCCGTGATTCCGGCTAAAGCCTGAGCAACGCGCGACGGCCGACGTTGGCAGGTGGAAGGTGCAGACTGAGCTCGGAGGGACGGGAGGGTGGAGGAGGAGGGGTGGATGGAGGGGTGGAGGCAAAGAGGGACAGGTTCAGTGCAGCTCAATGAAGGCCTCCATCTCCTCTGAGATGAGTCCCTTGTAGGGCAGTCTGTGCTGCTCGATGGCGCGGGCGGCCAGGCACTGCAGGGTGACGTAGCCGAGAGGGTGTAGGGCGTGTCGGCCTCCGCCCTGCCCGTCCAGCAGCTCGTAGGCCGTCTTGCGCTGCGCGTTGGTGGCGTCGAAGTGCGAGCCCGCGCGCACCAGCAGCGCCATGATCTCCGGGCAACCGTTGGCGCCGGCGACGTGGAGCGGCGTGTTGTTGTCGCAGTCGCGGGAGTCGGGGTCAGCGCCGCACTCCAGCAGCAGGGCGGTCACGGCGGGCGACGGGAACCGCCCCACCGGGTAGCGGCCCACCGACGTCGTGTCCTTGTCCGCGGCCATGTGGAGCGGCGTGAAGCCGTTCCTGCCCCGTGGGTTGAGCTTCAGCAGCAGGTAGATGGTCCGTTTCTTCTGGTGCTCCTGCGTAGGGCTGCATTCCAGCTTCTCCAGCAGGAAGACCAGGTGCAGGATGATGGACAGGGCCTTGGCGAACTGCCCCGCCTCCGGAGGGTTGTCCCGCAGAGCCACGGCTCGCTCCACCTCCCGCACACCCTTGGCCAGCACCCCCATCAAGTCCTGGAAGGTGACCCGGGTGGCCAGGGTGCCCTTGGCCCGGTCCTGCAACACGAAGGAGAATAGCTCGGCGAAGGACAAGAAGCTACTGGCTGTCATGGGGCTCAGCGGGTCCAGGTTGCTCTGCTGCATATCCAGTGCATACTTCCACAGGCTGATGCAGCGCTCGAAGTTGCCCGAGTCGGCGTAGACGGCGCCCCGGTAACGGATGTAGTAGGAGGTGTCCGGGTGCGACGGCCCCAGGATTCGCTCCCTTGTCAGCAGCGCCTGCATCCTCATCTCGTCTGGGTCCGTGATCAGGGCCTCCAGCTCTTCCACTGTCCTCACCTCGCACGCGCAGTCGTATGCCGGGACAGGGGGGCCCGGAGGCGGTTTGGCCAGGAATCCCACCCTGTCCCCAGCCTGTCGGAGTTCCATGGCCCTCCTCCAGTAGCGCATGGCACCCAGCAGATCGCGCTTCTTGTCCACGAAGGTGGCACCCAGAAGCTCCAGCGCGTCGATGCGCTCCTCTCGCGTGGCTCTGGGCTGGTGAACGAGGTACTCCACTATGTTGGTGTGCCCGGTGACGCTCGCGGCTAGCAGCGGCGTCATGCCGTAGCCGTCTCTCTCCATGCGAGCGTTGCACTTCAGCAACATTTTCATGATGTCTAAACTCCCGGACTCGGCGCAGTCGTGCAGGGCCGTGTTACCTTTAACACTTTTCCGGTTCACGTCAGCCCCTCGCTCCAAGAGAAACTTGGCTATTTCTCTATGGCCTTTGTAGCATGAGATCATCAGACAAGTATGGCCGTGGCGATTAGCAACCTCCATGTCGGCATCATGTTCAACGAGGTAGCGCACAATTTCTAGGTGCCCGTCGAAACACGCGGCTCGCAAAGGAGTAGAGTTTGTCAGTGTCGTGTTATTAACCGAGGCACCATGTTTCAAAAGACTTTTGACAACAGGCAAATGCCCTGCGGCTGAAGCAGCCCATAACGGTGGTGCTCCCTCAATCGTTTCGCCATCAAAATTAACTGAACCCCCAAGCTCTACATTAGCCTTACAATGCTCAAGCAAGTAGTCCACTACCTCCAAATGTCCATATCGAGACGCAATCAGAAGCGGAGTACCCCCTTGCGTCTTCTCCTCGGCAAGCGCCTCCAACTCCTCCGGAGTTTTGTTGCTCAGCAACTTCTGGATAAGTTTCACTTTACCATCTCTTGCCGCGTTGAACACCGCAGTTGTTATATCCATTTTACCTGCATGTGATTAGCGCAAGTCCCCTCTTGTTACTCAACTACAGTAAATGAACAAGGGAAAGTTTCCCTTCGAATTTAGACATGAAACCTTTGGTGAACCTCTGCTTCTTCCCTGCATTTTCTGCCATTTTAAGGCTATTATCAAAATGGCGTCGGTGTTGTTTGACAGATCTATGTTTACCATTTACGTTTGGAATTGTGGGTATTGTAGTTCAGAAAATGGACCTGTATCTCGTGACATGGAACTAAGGGTACTGCAGAGCGAATCTGAAGCATTTATATTGAAAATACATTTCCTATAATGCACTATAACTTGTAAGCGTCGAAAGGCACGTATTCTACACTAACGCTATACGAAATTGTAGTTTTATTACTGTTCGTGCTGCCAGCTAAGGTAAGATGTAAGATGTAATTTTAAACTACATTCCCACAATCATTTTCTAAATATAAAGACAGCATGGTGTAAACGACTTTTACTACTGACTGTCAAACATCATTTTTACCGTAATTCGCGTATAAGAAGAGGCTGAAATATGTTTGCTTGCTAAGGTTGAGTTTTACTGATGTTTTATTGTTTAAAATTAATCTGCAATTTGCAATATTACTATAGGGCCCATTAGAATCTACACAATATCTTAAAACACACTATTAGACCTGTGCGGCTTTATCATTTATTGTGCAAACGAGTTGCATACAAATGCACACAAAGGCTTTTATTTGTTCTTAAAGTGGACATCAACATAGTCGGTTTTGTGTCCAGGCAGCCAATATAATACTAGTACGTTTTCAAATGTGCTTAAATGTACTTCCTTACATTTAAACATTTTATAAAATATCCTCGTGTAGTTAATTATGTAGGCCTAAGGAATATTTGATAGCTGTATAAAAACTAGCTGTATATCAGTGATTCACAGCTCAAGCCCTTGAGATCTACTGCTCTGCACTTTAGTGAACGTCTTAATGAACTGGATCAGGTGGACATTTTTACAGAGCGACAATTGTCCAGTATTGCAGTTGCCCACTCCTGCTTTGTATAATATGTATAATTATTCCTGCAGATGTTCAAAGTTTGAGGTGCAAAAATAATATTTGGGGAGTTGTCGTGTGTGTGTGTGTGTGTTGGTAAATCTTGCTTATGTGATGACACAGAGAATCAGGCCTGCAATAATTTTGAGGCCTTGACTAATGTTTTTCCTTTTCTTTGTTATTTTTAGTTGTCACGTGGACATTTGAGTCTAGGTCCACGTGACAACTAGTCTTTCCTTAAGAGGTTTCCTTGTGTGACCCATTATCATCTTTTTTTTTTGCCCTTCATAATAAAAGAAAGAAGGCAACACATAATTTTATTTTTCCATAATCACCATTTTATTTTACATTGTAATATATATATATATATATATATATATATATATACATATACATATATATTACAATGTATATATATATATATATATATATATATATATATATATATATGATACATTATATAAGGAACAGGCACTGTATTAACATGAGATGTGCAACTCCATTTTCACTTTTACATCATTTCGTCTGAGTTATTGATTGATTGTGTATTTGTTTGCTTCGAGGCAAACGTGTCCGTGCTGCTGCGCGCCGCGATGACAGCACCCGGCACTGAGAGGTAGACTGGGTTTTGTTGTTGGTCTTTGTGTTCAGTATCACAACAAAATCACTAGTCTTCCACCCAGCACTGCAGGTTATTCTGCCATCAATAGATTGGTTTGCTGTGCACCTACAAGGGACAGAAACAGATAGATAGATAGATAGATAGATAGATAGATAGATAGATAGATAGATAGATAGATAGATAGATAGATAGATAGATGGATAGATGGATGGGTGAACATGGCTAAAGCTCAGGAGGACAAATCTGCTTCACAAAAGTATTTTAGTAATCACGATCTGGCCATTTCGCAGCATTTTATCAAGTCTGATAAAGAGCTGCAGGGAGGTGGTTTTTAAAGAGCTGCCCTAGAACCAACAGCAAGTCTCGCACAGATAAATGTCAGTCAGTGACTTTTGCAGTGGCCTCCCTTAATTGTGTGTAGAAATCCCACCTCTACTCCTATTTATTTTTTCTAGATTTCCACGTCTATTTCTAAAAGGTGCCAGAACCTGTAAGTGTGATTCAGCGAACGCAGTTTAGAGCTGCTGATCCCTTGTGCTTGTGTTTCATTCTTCCTGCACTGCGTCTGAGTCTGAGTAGCAATGTGGAAGTGCAGGTCTGATTGTGCCCTGCACTGTGGGCCACTGCCCAACACACACACACACACACACACCTACACACACACCCCTGCACTGTGGGCCACTGCCCAACACACACACACACACGCCTCCCCCAATTTGCCTCTCCCTGCTTTTTTTTCCATTTCCTTTGCACGGGTATACACACACACACACACAAACACATTCACGTGTGCACACACTCGAGCTGCTCTCATGTGCATTTCTCCCCTCTCTCATTCTCTGAAGCTTGTTGACATTCAGTTCTCCCTTCCTTGCTCAGCCCTCTCAAAAACAGGTGAGAGGAGGGCGAGAGAGAGAGAGAGAGAGAGAGAGAGAGAGAGAGAAAGAGAAAGACAGAAAAGGAGGCAGAAACAGAGGGAGAGAGATGGTTGTGAAGGAGAAAGGGACTGTACAAGAAAAAAGAGAACTGGAGAAAGCAGGAATGAAGAGAAATAGAGAGGAAGCAAGAGACTGAGAGAATGGGGGAGCGAGGGAGAAACAGCACTCATAATAAACTCATTCACTGAAGCACCGCCTTCTTATTTTCACAAAGTGGAGGGTTTTGTGCAGTGCAAAGTATTACTGGATTTGCAGTAATAATATCACTATGGACACTGGCACCATCATTCACAATAATCTGCACTGGTACCCCCAGATGAACATATCGGATTCATCTTCCCTTCCAGATTGACACACTCGCGCAAGCACGGCCGCCCACACACGCGCGCGCGCATACACACGCGCTCGCGGCAAACACATACACGTACGCACGCGCTAATCATTGTCCTTCATCTGTGCTGTGTTTCATGGGCAGCGCTGGTAGCTATGCAACAGGACTGAAGCGGCAAAAGGGGGAAGAGAAGGGGGTGGGGAAACATGGGGGAAGGGGCCCTAAACATGGACAGTCTTCAGTAGCAGTGGGAGAGAACTTACCTGTGGACGCTCCAAGCTCCGTGCAGATGGCCTGATTTTAGCAACCGTGGCATTGCGATATTTGCGCTGGTAGTTTCATATCGTTGACTGAAATAGCACCTCGGACCCCTTGATCTGTTTAGTCTGTAAGGTTTAGTCATGGTAGCAGCTTTTTTTTAACGGAGCATATGTTTTTTGTTGTTCTTGTTGTTGTTTGTTTCCCTTTAACATACTAATAAATAACATAATGCTAAATTTATCTTAAACCGCTGTTAGTGGCTTTGTTATCCGGCTTTCACGTTTATAGTGGCTGAAAGGCATGAGAACATGTTTCGTTTACATTTTCTGAAGTACAACCTCTATCACACCGTTTACCGAAATCTCGCATTTATTATAAGTGGGGAAGAAAACTGATTAAAGCTCCAATGGCCTTAATACAAAACTAGAAACGACAGGTGGGCTTGTATAAAATTCTGTTTCGTTTCCTATGCAAACACGAAGGACGAATAGGAAATCTCTACTAGGGAGCTGTTCGCTACGTCGGTTCTGAAATACGCCCTGCCACGACTGTAGTGTGCCCGTGACATTCATTCGCTCTAACGGCCAAGAAAACTCACCACCTGTTGCAAAAAAGTTTTAGCTCCTAAAAAGGCCTTAAGTAACACATCTCGTTTTCTCGCTTTAACTAAGGTTGCAGTTGTAGTTACAATAGCCTACTGACACACCATGCAAACAACACAAAAGTGTTTGGCGGAAAAAGCTGTAACAGACGATGACCGTTCGAAACTCAATTAAATGCATAATAACATCAATTAAAAATAACTATTAAATATTATTTGAGCATTTGCTGCGATTTTTTTATGGGATTTCATTTCACGCAATCTCATAAACGTCTCGACTAGGCATCACAATCGTTTCTCTTACGGTCAGCTGTCGAGGCGAGCTCGTGGGCGTTGGATGTCGATTAAATTCTGCTCCGTTTCAGTTTCTACACAGACGATTTCACTCACCCCATTTTAATGCCGGATCAACAGGTGTTTCTGTCGTGTCATTTTATCAGAACCCGGAGCATCACGTTCGTTTCGTCGTCTTCTGCTTCCATTGAACCAAACGTCAATCTTCGTCCATACCCTCCCACATCAGACAGACGTAACCGTAACAGTCATGTTACTGGGCGGCTCGGAGAGAGATGAAATTCTCTGTTTATATACTGTCCAAACAAGATAGAGGGATGGATTATTACCAGTGACGACTCCAAGGTCCAGCCAATTGAATTCCGTTCACATTTTACTCGTGGCTGTTAATCACCAAGGCTCTCGGGCGAGCCCCGAGTAGCCTTCGCCCAGTGTGACACGGAGCCAAGCTAAAGCAACGTAGTCCCTGCTTCCTCGTTAGATGTGTAAAACGTCCTTAACGCGACGTTTACCATGAGCTTTGCTCAAAGTGATTAACGCCTCAAGTCGCTAATTGCACTTTGACCCCGATCAAAATGGCCACGGGTTTTATTTTTTGGTCTTGTGCGACGGAAAACGAAAGATTGCTTTTGCTTCACAGTACACGCGCGTACCCGCGAGCCAGAATACCGTTTTAGTTTTCAAACGGTAGACTAACTCAGACTCCTACGGCGTGACTAAACGAGCAAACACTATTTTATTTTAATTAAACAGAACAAAAAAAGTTTTAAATGGTTAAACTGTGAATGGATGCATTGTACACAACGATAAGCAAACCCTGGACTCATTCATCTCGCGGATCATGGCCTTTACCTAACGACAGTCTACTAAATATAGTAATGACTGAATAGCAATACAGTTATACATCTTTAACCACATCTTTTACGAGCAGTTTGGTCAGATCTGTGCAAAGGTTTTCCAACCTCAGAAAATGAATGCAGGCTCACTCCATCTCTTCTCTCGCGTCAGTCCTACAATAGATTTTGAACCCTAAATTGGCCTTATTTGCATAGTCGATCCTTAGTGCCCATAATAGACTTACAACACCAGGTTCATCATCTCACAGGTGAAGAGGGGTGTGATTGTGCCATGGAAATACAGTGGCAGGCTCATGAATTATTCATTTTACTACCTTTTATTTTTCAAGATGTTTCAGGGTATCTGGCTGTGTATAAAATAACTCATTTACAAGGAGCCGAAGTGTCCTGGAAACTGAAACCACAGCCTGACTGATCTCACTACAAACCATTAACCATTCAGGATCATTAAAGATGGTGCTCACCTTTGTGCTTGTAGGGGGTTATTTACTGGGTTTGGGGGTCTGATCTACCTGATGCTATAGGCTATGTGAATCTTAATGGCACCTCATGGGTATTTTATTAAAACAGTTTCTCAACAGATAGGTTCTTCTTACATTTTCTTTTGCAGGCTATTTATACATGTAATGAACATGTCAAAAAGAAAGCTGTACAAAAATCTCAGAAAAGGAGTTAGAGATTGTATCCTCCGACATATTCTGATTATTGTAACCACTGAATATCATTATTATCCAATAAAGATAAATAAACCCAGCAAAGTTCTTTGATAGAGAGTAAGATAAAATGATTTATTTTGCCAGTTATATTAAATTATATTAAAAGTCTGTACAATATGTCTATCATACACATTCATATGCATTACAAGATTTAGTCATCATACTTAACATTCTACAAATGTTTTGTTTAAGGACGGTAGAAGTTTAAGCTTGACTATACACTAACCAGTCGCTGCATTACAAGCACTTACCTCATGCCTACACACTTAAGCGTATCTTATCTGTGTACACCAAGTAACGAACGGACTCCTTTTCTACATGCTGGACCAATCACTGGTCGATCTGACCTGACCTCACCATCTCCACCAGTGGCCAAAACGCGCCCCATAAACATACGTCCAGTGGAGCCGTCGCCTTATTCTCATGCACCATCCCCACATCAAAACAAGCTGCCATTACCCCATTGCCCCATTACCCCATTGGCTGGATGACACAGACACGGACACTCTGTGGAGAGAACCCCACATCTCCACAGGTGCCCCCCAGTGGCAGTGCTGCCCAGTTTGCAAATGAAGCCCGACCCCCTCCAGCCCCTCAGCTCTTCTACAGATGTCATCGAGGAAGCGGGACAATTGGCAGGGTGGGGTAGGGGGTAGGGGGGGGGTGTTGAGGGGCCTCATTACGCCCACCACGCTCCTGGCGCTGCCATTATGGGCATATTAAGGACACATCAAGAGAGCCGGAGTGGTCTGTTTCCACAGGCCGAGAACAGAGGGAAGCAGGATTATGTACATCGAAGACATCCTGTCCGGTTTCTTTCTCCTTCCCCAGATCTGAACGACATGGTGCTTCGCTTGGCCGTGTCGTTGAGGGGGATCTGGAGAAGAACTCCGCAGTCTTTACATCACAATGGGCATTGTTGTTTTTCCTGATTTGGAAGGGATCAGTGGAATCAAGGCGACGCCTGGAGCCCTCACACCAGGAAGCAGACTCCAGCTATTGTCTGTGCACAGGTGGCATGGCTGTAATCCTTAATAGCTTTCCCTGAAAGAAATCATTTTGTGTGGTGTCCTTTCAGTACACTGTAACAGCTGTTCTTAGTTGCACATAGTACATACATGACACAAAATGACCCGGGGAACAATCAAGCTATAGTAGGCGAAACTGGTCAGGTGCGCAACTCCATTAGCCGATGTAATGACACCAGAATCAAAGCTTCCCCAGGCTGCCCAAGGACTGTTAAAAGTAAGTTAATTATTCAATATCCATAGACACTTCATGTTTTAAAAGATGGTTGATCGAGGTCACGTTTCTTGCACAAATGGAGCAGCAATCATATAATGGAGCTAAAATCACAAAAATATTCTAGAGGATTCCAAAATGTCTTGGAAAAGGCTTAATTCCACTTTGATGTCCACCGCAGCAATAAACCAATCCTGACCTCCATTTTCCTCCAAATATAATCAATAATTAAACGATTCAACTACTTTAGATTATAAATTACGTTATGAATTTAGAAGTGGATTGAAAGTGATGGGTTGTTCTTAAATTTCTTAGAAGCTTTCTAGAACAACAGCTTGTTGCTTCTTCCATCTAGAACATTCTGTAAAAACACAATTGCCCCCCCCCAAAAAGGTAAATGACAAAAAGCCAAACATTGAATCACACTGAAGAAAACCAGCCAAATTGTGGTAACTTTCCAGCAGTTAAGGCAGCTCGTCACCACAGCCGAAGAACAATACGATGACATTAACGTTGCAAGGCGCTGATTTAACAGAAGGTCACACCTTTGCCCCGCACCACATACAGTATACAACATGGACGCTTTTGTTTTTTTTTTTTGGAAGCAGAAGTGTGATTGCTGTCAAACATCTCCCTCCCTCTCTCGCTCTCTCTAATCAGGATTGTGGAGGATGATGCGGCACTCGTGAACGCTAAATAATGAACGGAAGATTGAGAGAGAGGAATTCTTGATTTGTATTCTTCTCAATATCAATGGAGCTGCATTCAGGTCTGGAACAGACTCAGGAAATTATGAATCTCTAAAACACAAAGAAGCCCACGTTTCTTTAGCGAAGCGTTTGCTAGTTACTAAATGCTTTTTGAACTTAGGAAATCGGGGGTACAGTTGCCACAAAAGAGTTCTAGACACTGAAATGGGAGGACTGGATTAGACATAATGGGGAAGAGTTGGTAATGGTCCCTGGTGGTGCTACCAGGGAACAGCAGCAAATAGAAATGAATTTAAAAATCCAGAGGAGTGCATTTGTGCTAATTGCTAAGCAAATATTTTCTTCGTGAGGGCCTCTGAGTGCCAATCACAAAACCTTTGATCCAAGGTGACCAACTACAATATAACAAAACCAAAATATATTTTTTTGAAGTTTCTCATATTGTGACTAGAACACACACACACACACACACACCAACTGGTAGGTGTGTGTATTTCATTAACTGGTCAGTACTGAGATATGAATGGAAATGGGCAAGAGCTGGTTAGACCCAGAAACAGGCCCAGAAACCCAGAATTCAGATTTAAGATCTAGGTGTAGCCTCCTGCCTTTAGTCTACTATACAGAACAACTTTAGTGTCTGCAGCTTTTCTTAGCTCAGCGTTTGACTCGGTGATCAGAACTACAAACCAACAGCAGCAAAACAGTTTGCTTTCATTTTTTAATATACAAGCAAATGCAACCATCTAGTTTAAAGTGCGGGTTCAGAAACCTTCATATTCAGGTTATTGTTGGCTATGATCCAAAAAGAATCTGTATAATGACCTTTAACCTTGTAACGTCACATCACAAATTGAAAACATTTCCTACTCGTTCTCAAATTGGGATTATTTGAAATTATTTCCCATAACTACTTTCAAACGAACTTGACTCATTGTCAGTTTGCCCAAATAAACAAAAGTAAAGACACTTACTCGTATCATCATAAAAAAAAAGAAAAGAAATATGATTATATGACTGCAAATGTAACAGGTCACACATATGTGCTTTCCAACGTCCTCCTAGCCACTGCTAGCTAAGGGCACCCTGCTCTCCTTAAACCCGTGTCTGCAGTGGTACTGTGCCTGGGAATCTTGGTATTTAGTGCATGCAAGCACACATGTGCACACACAAAAGTGGACTGTATCATCAAAAGCAACAATATTCTATGGCTCTGCATCAACTGAATTTCTCCAAGGTCCCCTATTAAAGAAGCTTAAATCTCTCACACAAACAGCACTGAACACTTTTTTTTATTCACTCACCTTGGTAAGAAAACCAGACTTTTTTTTTTTCCTTACAACATTCTTTAAGCGTATCCAACATAGTAACCATCGTGGAGTTGTTTTAAACGGTAGCTTATGGCAAGCATTCATTTTTCAGCATACACAAGATCCTCTCATATTAAATAAATACCATTCACACTGACCCACATCATTCAGATATAGTACGACAACAAGAAGCAATAAACCTGATTTACATAAAAGTAAGAAAATGCAATGCATGTTTTCTGAAATGTTCAAACAGCTTGGAATAAAAAGTGCCAATGAGAGAATGTTTCATGCCACTGGATAAGCTTGCTCAACTGTAGATGTGCTGGTTCTGAGGAGACTGAAAATACACTCTATTGTATTCAAAAAGACATTATGGAAAAATTGCACTTTTGAAAATCTGCCTAACCTAATAATTGGGAAATGAAATAAAAAATAAATTTCTGCCATCATGTCAACTGAGTCATATCATAACATAAAAACTGATTAAACTTTTGAGAGGTAATTGAGAATATTTGACTGTGAAATTTCAAGAAAATTAGATATTTGGTCTGTTCGATTGCAGAAGCAGTGGTCTAAAGTAGGGGTCCGAGTTCAAATAAATAATCTCTTTAAAATAAGAACATCTAGCTAAGAAGGTCCAACGTTAAACCCCCTGTGCCTACTTCATCACACTTAAGGCAAAAGGTCAGAAAGCTCGTTACCCACAAACCACTGAAGCCGCGTGAACTTCACGGACCGAACAGATTGTACACGGAGCGGTTAAAAAGCACAACAGCGAAAGGAAACTTGAACGAACCAACAAAACCGAATGAACATTCACAAGGACAACATGAGTTATGTGGCAGTAATGCACCTGTTCCCCGGCAACGCCCCCCCCCCCCCCAAAAGCTTCATGTAAAGGTGATCTCAGGGTGTCCGTCAGTCACAAAGGTTGTCGTGGTAATCAGTATATACCCCCTTTGTAGTCCCAAATGTTAGCTTGCGCTTACAGATGTAGACAAATATTATCGGATCCTTGTAAACAGGTTTAAAACTGATATAGACTCCTAGAGGAGAGAGAGAGAAATATATAGCTGCAGAAATTTTGAGTTACACAAAGATTCATACAGGTTACCTTTTTTTTTTTTAGCCAAATGTACATTAAAATGTCTTTTTAAGAGGTAAATGTGAGGTAGAATGTGGCTAGCTAGCATGCTATGTGGCTAATATCCCTCTAGCTCCAAGGATGTGTGCGTGTGTGGTTAAAGCTGTGCTAGCTCTGAGACACTGTGGAGCTAATGGCGAGCTAGCACGCAGCTAGCTAACAGTACCTTGGTGGATCTGGTTTTGCTAAAGACATTCCAGAAGCGCAGCGTCTCGTCTCCCGCTCCAGTGACGATGGCCTCGCCGTCGGGCGACATGGCCTGTGGGGAAACCAGGCTGAATTCCTCCTTACGCCCAACAGCAAAGTGCTAACAAGCTAGCAGCCACTAGCAACAGGACCAGGCTTGTTTAACTGCACACATGCTAATGCCAGATTGAACGCGGTCCTGCCAAACAAGCAGGTGTTCCTTACCAGGTAGAGGACTCTGTAGGAGTGTCCCGTCAGCTTGGCAACCTGCGTGAGGGAGGGATACTTCCACACCAGGATCTGGTTCTGAGAGTACCCATGGGTGCTGACCTGTACACACAGACACATGCTCAGTAAAAACCTAAATCAAGCAAGCAAGTGATCAGTAACGTCGTATTGTAACTACACTGTTCAATTACATTACGTAGCACACTGCATTAGCCCTGACGTGTTTACACTAGTGAGCGTAAAGACCAAAGCCATTACACGTCCTCGTTGAGGTCAGAACCCCGCCCCGCTCCGGAGCGCCTGGGGATGGGCGTACCAGTTCGTTGGTGTGTTTGGACCAGGCCAGGTTGCAGACCTGGGACCCCGTGTCTGTGCACTGCAGCGGCTGCCCCGTCAGCGTGTTCCAGAAGCGGATGCAGCGGTCGGCCGTCCCCCCCCCTGACGCCAGCAGGCCGTGCTGGTGGGGCGACCAGGCGATGGCCTTCACCGCCGCCAGGTGCTCCGTGTACTGCTGCATGGGCAACACGCTGGAGTGGTTCCACACCAGCAGCTGGAGGGAGGGAGGGAGCGAGGTGATTGGTGGAACTGTGGTAGATCTGACTACACGGAGGCGGGGCTACGGGGCGGCGTGGCCTGTGGGGGAGGGAGGGGGGCGGGGTTTTACCTTGTTGTCGTTGCCACCAGAGGCAAGGAGCTGGTGGTCGGTGCTCCACTTCAGGCCGCACACCTCCTGCCGGTGGCCCTGCAGCCGCCGCTCGGCCTGGAGGGGCGGGGCGCGGATGTCCCGCTGCAGGATCAGCCTGTCCCTGCTGCCCGACGACAGCTGGTCCACGTTCCACGCCAGCGCGCCTGACAGGACAGGGGCGGAGACACGGAGGATCAACATGACTCCGCCTCCCAACGGGTATCGAGCGTCACTATATCCGAACAGTCCCGCACTCACCGACGCGTGCCGTGTGTCCCTCCAGCATGGAGAGCTTCTTCCCGGCCGCCGCGTCCCAGATCTGCACCAAGCCCTTGTGAGTTCCCACCGCCACCAAATTCCCCTGCGACACGAGCACAGAGGGGCATTGGAACACGGCCGTGCCTCCCCCAGACCAGCGCGGCGTAACCCCTTCCCCGAACGCCACTCTCCTCGCTGGCAATCGTGTCGCGTTACACCACGGCAACAGGGAGGCTGACGGCACCCAGAGAGGCGAGCAAACAGCCCAGCTGAACATCGACCTTTACTCAAAACTGCTGTGTCAACGAACAGATCCTCCGCTAAACAGGCAGAGGCAAAGACAGCTTACCCTCTCCGACCAGCCTACGGAGGTCACGGAGTCGCCCTCTACCGACAAGTCGCACAACCGCGTCACCTGCGGATGGAGAAGCCATTATAGCTACTATTAGCAAGCTTGACCCCCCCCCTTCCGCCAAGCCCCTCCCCCCACCTGGCTCGTGCAGGCGCTCCACAGGTAGACGCAGGTGCCGAGGCCCACGCTCAGCACATTTAAGGAGGACCAGTCCACCAGGTTGAGGTAGAAGTCGTCCTGAAGCTCGGGGGCATCCAGCACCTTAAAGGGGATCTTGGAGATCTTGCGCATGGGCTTCCGTGGAGATCGTAGGAGCTTCTGGCTGGACAGGGAGAGGAGACGGAGGAGAGAAGACCTCTGAGCACCAACGCACTCCGCAAAACGCACGAGAGCAGAAACCGTTAAAGCCAAGCTCGCTAATTGAAGATGCCGCCACAGTCGAAAATGTGAAGATTTTTCACAAGCCGAGTGAAGCATTTTCGAAGTTTTACGAAGTTTTACTTTCCCTGAACTCTCACCGTCTCGCACGATATTTTTACAGATTTTTTTCTAATGCTGACTTAAAAAAATAAATAAAAAGTGAATCTATTAACACAGGTGACAACCAATTTCAATTTTAACTTTGTCTTAATTACTGAATTGGAGAATGATTTAACTTTGCCCTCCCCTTGCTGGGCTCTTTAATGAGGCTCTATTCCAGGCAGCCAATCACCAGGGACCTGACAGGAAGTCCCAGTGGTACTAGAGCCAGGCTGCCTCCATCGGTCCTCCCCAACTCCCCGCTGGCTGGCAGAACCGTCATCTCTGCAGGTCAAGGCAACGGCACCAAGTGGAAGACAAGGAACACGCGCTTTAACTGGCAAACGCGCCGTCTCCTGTGTAGGAGGGGGTCAGGGAGGAGGGGTCAGGGAGGAGGGCGGGGCTTATACCTGTTGCTGCTGACAGGTGAGAGGGAGTAAGGGGAGACGCTGTTGCCGTCATCTGGGAGCGAACGCTTGGCACTTAGAGAATACTGCGCACACACGCGCACACACACACACACACACACAATAATATACCTCATATAATTCTCTATTATTAGAGAATGTACCAATTCAGAAAGTGAAAAAAACATGCAGACTAGAAGCACATCTGGTCTAGAAGATACCCCCCCCTGCCCCCCCCTCTTGCCCCCGGCTGGTGTGGCTCACTCACGCTGAACAGGCTCCTCTTCTCGGGGGTGGAGGGCTGCAGACGGCGGTCGTCTGTCTGGGGGTCCTGCACCTTCTCGATGCCGGCACCCAGCAGCTCGTTCTTCAGCAGGGCGGAGTAGGCCAGGCCGTCTGCTGGGGGAGTGAGTGAGTGTGTGTGTGTGTGTGTGGGGGGGGGGGTTAGACAGAAGGACAGACAGCAAAGGAAAGAAAACCAGAAAGAAAGGAAAAAATAGGATAAAAAGTATGAAAAAGAAAGAACAGCCCAGAAGGGGAGAGAGAGAGAGAGAGGAGGGGGGGCGGAGAGAGAGAGAGAGAGAGAGAGAGGAGAGGGGGTGAGGGGGAGAGAGAGGGGAGGGAGAAGGGGGGAGAGAGGCAGAGACGGATCAACAAACAGAAGGACAAGAAGGGGTGAGCAAGTGCACTGGAGACAAACTAGAGCCCGGTTGCCATAGAAACCAGGCTGCCATAAGGGAGGCCTTGCCTGAGTGTTTTGAGGGAAGAGCAGGTTTGGACTAAAACAGGTTGCTCTGTGTGTGTGTGTGTGTGTGTGCGCATATATATATATATATATAAAATACACACACACACATCTGACTGCAAGTGTCCATGTGATGTGACACAGGCCAGTCCTTCATACCCTTTCAGCTTCTACCAGAACAAAAAAAAAACAAACCAATAAAAGACTATAAAGCACCAGTGGAACTGCTAGAGGACGCTAGAGGAGCCGCGCGTAGGATCAGATACCCTGCGCTTAACCGTGGGCAGACAGAGCGGCGTCTGCCACCCCAGACGGGAGGCACCTTTGCTGCTGTCCGACGTGCCGTCCTTCCCCTTCCTGTTTTGACTGTGCGTCTTCTCGTTTTCCTTACGACAACAAATAGAAGCTCGTTAACAGACGGCCGAGCCCATTGGCCGCGCCCCTCCCCCACAGACGGCCGTCCCTACGTTTATGCGGTGGAAGTTGACGCTCCAGTTGGCGCCGGCGCGCGACGGGATGAATCGATCGCCGTGCTTACTCGGCGAGGACAGGGGCGAGTTCGTGGGCGTCAGCGCGCGCACCACCTCCGTCACTTTCTAAACCAAAAGAGGGGCGAGAAAACACGACGTTGCCCTCAGATCCCAGTCATGACGGAGCCCCGAAACCAACAGGTCGTCACCCCCTCCCAACACATCAGACACGCAACACTGCGCATTTCACGTGATTTATGGGCCGATGCAAGATCATGTATGAAGTGGGCTCTTCATAAAGGCGACCAGGTGGAACACACACTCACAATGGGGCTGGCGTTGTCGTTGTGGATGTTGATTTGTCGGAGGAGCCGTCGCTCATAATCCTGGTCCATGGCTATGAAGGACGGGAACAGAGATATCTGTTAAAACGCCAACATTTACCAAGACAACTGGTACCTTTGTCTGCACTAACAAATACACACGTCACCAAATGTGTCCTGGCTTAATGGCAATGCACTGATCTGTACTGCACCATCTCTGTACTGAATATTGACACTTTGTGGTAGTCTTCAACGTCTATACCCGTATAACAAATTCTCATTCTTGGAAATTCACTAGACACAAGAAGTGCAGTAATTTCCAACCAACAGTTAGCAGATACCCCCAAATAAAACAGAAATTCTGCACTTTTTCATTGGTCATTGTTTTATTTCAGATTTATTATGGTTAACAGACAGTAAAAACAAACAAAACCCAACAATAACAGTTTAGCCAAACTGCCCTGAATATTAGTGAGAAAGCAAATCAGACAAACCCCACAAGTAAGAAATAACCAGAACAACTGTACTGCAGTTACAGACTCATTTGGCAGTATTGGTCATAAGACTTTGGAAGCAATGCTATTAATCTAATCTAGGAAAGAATCTAATCCAGGCCACTAGGCGTCAGTATAATAGCCGTTTCATAGTGTGCAAAAAATAGCTTGAAAAAATGACTCACAGCTTCTTTAAAGAAATAGATCTTTAGCTACTTAATCCAGCACCGTTAACCTCTTCAATGGAAGAAAACCCGTCCCTGCACGAATTTCCCCTAACATTAACAAACGTTTTACAACACATTTCCATATAATATGTTACATACTACATAAATATACCAAGACATAAATCTCCTGTTTTAAAAAGAGACAAATCACAGCTGATACTGTCGGTCCTCAGCCTTCTCAAGACTTGTCACTTTTCCACGGAAGGCAAGAATGGTTTTAATTAGCCTCAAAACGTAAATTAGGTTCTCTACATCGAGTCTTGCAGACTATTACGTTAACTATATAATATACAGTTACATGCGCCAACATAATATTAAACAGGTAGGTTAGCGTGCTAAACGCTAGTTAGGTTAGCCAGCTCTGTTAGCCCTAACGCAGGGCAACAACGGATTAAATGTTGATATGTTATCATTACTACTTTAGTATACACCTAATTAGTTATTAATTAAATTGTTAGCGAGATATTGTTCCTGTACAAAATAGAGCTGGCACACAACCTAACTAGCTTGCTACACAGCTGTTAATGGACAGACAGCTATAATAGCCAGCTATCGCTTGCCATCTTATTGCCATGGCTTCATAAGCAAAACTCCACGGAGGAATACATGTACAAATCATATCTACATTATATGTACCATAGCTCAGTCGTAAGCGATGCCAAAAATGAAAGAGCAATAACTTACATCATCATGGCTAGCCTAGCTAACTAAACATAGCAAAGGGGCTGGCTAGGTAGCTAGCTAGGTTAGTTAGCTAATGCGGCACTTAGTGCCACTGGAAAGTGCTAAACAAAGTAAGTCACTAACCAAATCACATTGTATTAGATGTCAAATCAATCAATTAGCCCGATTACGTACCAGACTCAGTGTAAATATCTTAAGTGACTCCGTATGGGTGGATTGTAACTCAGACCGCTAGCTATCGAATTGTTGCCCTAGCAAACGCAGGGTGACATGGGTAATATTTGACGCCGACGTCACCACTTTAATTTAGAAAATGCAGCTGTGTTTCTATCGTTACGGCGATAACAACCACGTAATACGTGAAAAGTATTACGTGGAGTAGCATGGTGACGTTAAAGCACAAAATTGCCCTAAAATATGTCGTAATGTTGAAAAATATAGTAAGTACGTTTAGACTTGTACTTGCTGGAATACAATTTGCTATTTGTTATATTATATACAGTTTAAATATAAAAATAGCTTAAATTTTGTCTTCTTTTGCAAATTACATTTAGGTTCGTGAGTTTAAATTCAGATCGTTTGTATCTGTGTGCATGCGTCACAGGGTAATACACCACCAACATGTGTCCTGGGGGGTGGGAGTGTTAGTTACTGTGTATGCGGCCTACTCATTCTGATGACAAGCGATCAGCCCACACCAAAAATGCAATCAACGATTCTTAATAAGCGATTTGTTGTTTTGTTTTTTAATACTTTTTTATCTGATTTAATCATTTGTAGTGTGATTTGACTATGATCTAGGAGTGTGCGAACCATAAGTTGTACACCATCTGTATGCAGCCTGTGGTGTGGACATACACGGGAAGTCTGTTTTTATTTAAATAAAATTTTATTTATTTTAAAACATGTTTACAAAGGGAAGAAAAATCAGATATAGAATTCAAGAGCCTGGAGTAATAATATCTAAATATTCTAATAACTAAAAGCAGTAAAAAATAACTAAAATCAGTAATCATGCTCTTAGAGCCCTGAAAAGTTTTGCATTGTATACCAAATTCTTGGGTGCTCTTTGAGGTTTGGTGACCTGTGACCTGTCCACCAGTGGTAAGTGAGGAGAAGAAGTCCCAATGTTCTCATGTACATACTGGGTTCTGCTCACTGGAGTATGTTGTCTGTGGTCTATTTTAAAACATGGGGACAAAAAGACCCCCCCCCCCCCCCACCCAAGACATTTAGTTTGACTCATTTTCCTAAAAAAAGACCACTGATATGATTTTTCCTTTGTGTGTACTCTTGTGTCTTGCTGTAATGTTCAGAGGTTGCTATGTCTTTGTGGCAGTGTCTTATTTTGTGGTTTGAAAAGTTTTTCCACACTGAAAGCACTGGAAAAGGTCTAATTCTCTGAGGATGTGTGATGATGAAAAATGTCCTGTGTGCAAGAAACCTCTTGTCAGAAGCTCTAGTTTCTTTCCTGTGAATCTTATCTTTTGTACTTTTCTCTTATGCCTTTTATCATAGGAGGAATGGCTGAAATGTTAGGGGAAAAAAACATTTTGGGAGGGGAAATTGCTATAATTCACAACATTATGCTGCCGTAAGAATCCACACACTTCCATTACCTGTGTTTTCATACAAAGAATATATTTCAGATTCAGCACAAATGACCACTTACTCTGTAGCACTGACATGACTGCTTTCATGTTTTCTTTTAATATGTTGTCAACAATAGACTAACATGGGTGTTACCCATCTAGAACAGTGCTACTTGGGACTTGGGTCAATTTTCAGAATAAACTGGAAATGTTGTCTACCCTATTTTGAACCGTTGGTTTCATATCGTGCTAGCCATGCAAAAATCGTTATATTAAATAGGATGTAGTGAGTGGCGTTTTTGTACAATGTTTACAAAACGAGAAATTATCGCTTTCGATTCATAAGCTATTTCACAGATGACATTTGCACTAAAGGCATATTTTCAGACCCTCTTATTTTTTCTGCGTGTGACAGCAAACATTTATATACTTAATTTAAAATCCATTACGTTATCCGAGACACCAAAGAAATTGTTAGGCTATATATATTATGATACAGCGTTTTTCCAGCTATGTGCAGTTGGTGGCGACAGTATTATACGGTCCCGACTGGTCTTTGCCACGGAAGAAGAAACGCTAACAGAACTGCCTGGTTAGCTAATGTTATCCGTCTGTCTAGTTTTAACATGTAAACTACAATTAAAGCTACGAACACCAAGATGTCCCTGGTAGCTGTAAGTAACGTGTAGTAACGTGTAATAGTTTCAGTAACTCCCAGGTTTGGGTTCAACTCCTCAGGATGGAGAATGACGAGAAACTGCGCTCTCTGATGTTTACGCTCACTTACATGCTAATGAAACGACGGAGGGATTTGAACAACGCGGACATCCAGAGGCGACATGAAGTGCGGCGGCGAATCCGGCACAGACAGTACTTTCTGCAGAGACAACGAAGAATGCTCATGGTAGCTCATTAGATCGTGTGTCCGTCCTCGTTGTTATTAGAGCTAGCCAGTTGTGTATACCCGGTATCTTAAAGCTTTTACCTCCTTTGTAGTACACTGGATAGAGATAACAGCTGGTTAGATAGCGCTATGTGAATAGCTGTAAATAATATAGCTAGCTTCAGTTGCAGTTGTGGGATTTAAGTGGATTGGTTTATGGGAAATCTTGTGTTCTTCTCCTGCTATTGAGAAGTGTTCAAGTGACTTTGCTATGAAATACCCATACTAGCTTGTTAACTGACCTATGTTTGTGATCATTATGCTGAAACCTGGCTGTATAGATAGTATAATTTGTACCAATGTAGAACATCAGTTTAATTTTAAAATTTTTTTTCTCTAGATGTTGATTGCTCAAAGCACCCGATCTGTCAGTGTTGCACGCACTCGCGCCTGGACCAACACAGAGAGCACCGATTGGTGGGAGAGGGTGGTTATGACAGAGTTCCAGCCCTCTGATTGGCTGGAGCGCTTCCGCATGAGCCAAGAGACCTTCTTCCTCCTGTGCGGGAAGCTGAAACCCCGCCTCGCACGGCAGGACACCTGCCTGCGTCCAGCTTTGCCCCTGGAGAAGCGGGTCGCCGTGGCGCTGTGGCGGCTGGCCTCGAACGTGGAATACCGCACCATCAGCACGCTGTTCGGCGTGGGCCGATCCACCGTGTGCAAGTGCGTGCGCGAGGTGTGCCACGCCATCGCCGTCATGCTCCGCCCTCTCTACCTCCGCACGCCCAGCGAGCAGGAGCTGGAGGACGCCGCGCGGCTGTTCGGGACCCGATGGGGCTTCCCGCACTGTGTCGGCGCCCTCGGTAGCCTGCATGTTCCCATCATCGCCCCGACCAGCAACGCCGACAACTACTGGAACAGCCGAGGCTGGCTGTCCGTCATCACGCAGGGCGCCGTCAACGGCCTCGGCCAGTTCTGGGACGTGTGCACGGGCTTCCCAGGTAGCACCGAGCACTCGGCCATCTTGCAGAACTCCACCCTGTGGTCAACAGGGTGTGAGGGAGGCCTCTCGCCCCAAAACCCACCTCAGAGCTTCATGGGGAAGCCACTGGGTTATCTGATGCTGGGCGATGCTGGGTATCCCCTCCAGGCCTGGCTTCTGAAGGGCTACCCTGAGTCGGACGGCCTTTCGCCCGGGCAGCGGGCGTTCAATCACCGTCTGGAGAGGGCGCGCAGCGTGGTGGACGAGGCCTTCCTGAGGCTGAAGGCTCGCTGGCAGTGTCTTCTGAAGAGGAACGACTGCCACATGGACGTTGTGCCCACCATGATCTTGGCATGCTGCATCCTCCACAACGTGTGCGAGGTGCACGGGGACACGTTCGTGGAGGAGTGGGTGGAGGCCGTGAAGCAGGAGGAGAACCCCCAGCCGGCCGATGAGGTGCCCTCCTCAGCCGACGACCCTGCCGGGGAGACGGTACGAGCGATGTACTGCGAATACTTCCTGCAGCAGGAGAGTCAGAGGAACCTGCAGGAACAGCGGAACTGAGAGTATCTATTCTCACTATACTACCATAGTGCAATGGAACTGAGAGTATCTATTCTCACTATACTACCATAGTGCAATGGAACTGAGAGTATCTATTCTCACTATACTACCCTAGTGCAGTGGAACTGAGAGTATCTATTCTCACTATACTACCCTAGTGCAATGGAACTGAGAGTATCTATTCTCACTATACTACCATAGTGCAATGGAACTGAGAGTATCTATTCTCACTATACTACCATAGTGCAGTGGAACTGAGAGTATCTATTCTCACTATACTACCATAGTGCAGTGGAACTGAGAGTATCTATTCTCACTATACTACCCTAGTGCAGTGGAACTGAGAGTATCTATTCTCACTATACTACCCTAGTGCAGTGGAACTGAGAGTATCTATTCTCACTATACTACCATAGTGCAATGGAACTGAGAGTATCTATTCTCACTATACTACCCTAGTGCAGTGGAACAGAGAGTATCTATTCTCACTATACTACCATAGTGCAGTGGAACAGAGAGTAAATGTTCACCCTATACTATCATAGTGTTAGAGTAAAAACTTCACGGTTTAAGCTTTTTTTATTTAGCCAAGAGAAGTTGTAGGGGTGAAATGTGTCTGTCAGACACTGAACAGGAGAGCAACTTCTGGTTGATCCTCATGACTGTAATGACTCCCTGTGTGATCTTTGGTGTGTCTGTAAAATAGGTTTATAAATGAGTTTATGTTAAAGGACTTTACACCCATTGTTTTCTTAATGGAATAAAAATGTATATATAAGTATACAGTCCTTAAAGCCTTTTAAGAGTGGTTCTGTGTGTCATTGATTAGAAGGAAATATAAAACCTGAGCAGACTAATATTATAATTAATTATTATTAATTAGACTAATTATTCAGAATAATCTTTTACTTGCCAGTATGTGATATCTAGTTTAACCATTTATCATTGTGATGTCACAGCTACATAGCTTATGGCATTAACACCAACTAGCTACGCGTTACAGTTATGACACAGAGCTAGGAGGATTACCTGTCTGTGAGACAGGAAACTGACATATAGAGTGACGCATGTTCACACACACAGTCTACAGACATCAGTGTTTCCATTCCCAGCCAGCAGACCACCACAGGACAGCCGAAAATGATCCACCCCCTTATGTTCTGCATGGTGACGGTCAACACCACCATGAGCGTGGTCTTCTGGACCTTGCTCCTAGCCAACTCCTTTTTCAAATACGACAAGGACGATGATGACAAATCGTCGTCCAAGACGTCTGTCAGTCCAACGAAGGAGAGCACAGATGAGGAAGATTGAGGAGGACCCTTCAGAATCTTCATCACCTAAACGTTTTTTCCATACTTATTTTGATGAATTTGAGTCTATAGAGTCTGTGTTTTATGATTAGAATTATTTTTATTCTCAAACCATATGTATCAATCTTTGACCCGTCTGGATCCCCATACAGGTAATCGTTAATTTAGCTTCATTCAAACCTGTAACATATTTTCTAGCTATAGCTAACTAACATGGTTACATTTGACATATTATTATGCACCTTAATGCATATCCTTGTGTGTATTTTATTTAAATCTTCTTAATCATGAAAGTTCAGAAATTCAGGCTATTACAAAGAGATTTTGACACTATGGAAAACACCGAGTTCTCGTGTATGCAGTACGTTTTAGAAGCACTAGTTTAGGCATATGACACTGGAGAAGCACTGGCTTTAATCACATGGAGAAAACATATATAGAATAAACCAGTAAAAAATAAGAAAACTTAGTGCAGTAAGGAGCGACTACAAGCTGTGAGAAAAAATGGTGGTGGAACGTTATTGGTCTTATGTAACAGATCTTACGGTTCTGGTTATGGATGGGATTACACACTGTAGAGTTTGAGCAAAACTTCGGCCTACATCGCTAGTGCTCAAAGAGGTGTCGGACTTATTGGTGGTTAGTGTTGTTCCCCTGCTGATGTGCAGCGATCATGTTGCATCCGTTCATGGTCGGGGTTGTAGCCATTAACACCCTGATTACTGTCGTGGAGTGGACCTGGATTATGACTGAGATAATGAGAGTGGACGAAGACCCCGAGGACTGACCATGTGCTAACTGGCAGCCTGTAAATGCAATCTGAGTGGTTTAGACCTTCCCATGAAAGAGCATAGTTTTAGGAAGACCTCATTTGTTCCAAAATGGCCCTCTATAGAAGAAGCATAAAGCTTTAAGGTAAGAGTATGAGATTTGTTCTTGTTCCTCTTGAGCTTAAAATACCTGTTCTAAAGACGTTCAGTGCCGTTCCGTACAGTCTTCTGGACAAAATTTACAAAGCACAATATATATTTACTATATTTGTACTGCATTCTTTTGGTAAGTGAATTGCTTTGTGCTTTCTGGTCAAGAAACCTTTATCGTTGTGCTAAACCGCTTGTCGTCTTCCTCTGGCTAATCGCTTGCACAGAGATTAGATGATATGAAAAGTTATAATAATGCTACTTGCTCCCTCCATATGTCTCTCTTCCTCTCTGCGTGTTCAAACAGCAAGTAAAAGTGGTTCAAATCCAGCCTTCCTCTCATGTGTGACACCGATGCTTTATCTGGGCGGCAGTGTGAACAGCAGGAAAACAATGAATCTGGCCATTTCTGATTTAGGACACTTTGATATGTGGCACTGAAATCCAATACATACGTGATACGCAGCAAGCCGACATGGTCTGAACAGCCAAGTCGAAATTCATGAGCCTTTTATGTCAGTCCAGCTTCACATTCATCATAATTTCGCACCACGGCGAAGGAAAGCTGGCCAACTGCGGAGAGGGAGGATACAGGTGTTCCTCTTCAGTGAAGTGGCGGCCATGACTCCACAGAAACCCAATGTTAAAATCTTGGCCCCTGTTTCATCTCCTCACTCTCACGATAACTGCGATGTGAATGTAGCATCTGTCTTTTTCTAGGGTCCATGATGCTACATCTGAACAACGGACGGGGAGATGCTGCCAGTGATGGGTGGAGAGGTGCACACTAAGCGGGTGGAGGCCCAGGGTGGTGCTGACGGTCCAGAGGGGTTCCAGTAACTCCAACCCCATCCCTCCCACATGGTTCTCCAGTCAGCAGAGAGGCTCTCATGTGTCTACATGTGGCATATCCATCTCCAGGCCCACATCTTAACTCACACTATGAGCTTCTCAAAATTAAACCTAAGCATCTTCCTTTCTTTCCTTGTTTATTTCTTGTGTCACTATGATTGTAGCAGAAAACATCTACAGTGCAATAAATCATGTTTGTTAGATGTCATGCATCAGAAGCATGTTGTCGAGATCAGAGTACTGAAGTGGGAAACGTCATTGTGACCTTCATCACTATAGGACAGAAGTGTGTTGCCTCTAAGGCAACAGACTGCCGTGGACATGGGATAGATTATAAGTATAAATTATGGCACTATACATTAGACCACATTAGACCTACAGATAAACAATATGTAAAATTACTCAGGCATCTTTGGATCTGTTTGATAGGCTGAGATGGTCTGTGGACGATCTATGCAAATGAGGTGATAAGCTTCACCGGGCCATTCATCTGGATGCATATGCATTACTCCTACATATTCATGTAATTCTGCTGTGTTCTATGGCCACTGCAGAGTTCCATGCAAAACTGTAGTTTGGTCGGACTCATTTGTATATAACAGTCAGAATTTCTTCATTTTGTTCTAGCCTTTTTAGCACGTAACAGGTGGTAACAGGTGGCTGATTAAGCCTCATATTAAACAAAATACACTGAGTCATCCTGTCTTGTCTAAATCATCTCCTTATCCTAATTCCTGGAACAGATATGGGGAGCTTAGTGTCAAGGTAATCTGGCTAGAGGTCACATAGATTTCATATATAACAGGGGCTTAATTGTTCTGTTAGATAATCTTAAATGCCATCATGTAAACAAGTAAATAAAATATCTGACTCACTTTCAAGAATGTACAAGGACAAAAGAGTAAATTACAAATACTTTATAGATAACTCAGTAAAAAGCTTCAAATATTACACCACTCTGAAAATACACTTCGTAATATAACCTTAGTTGGAGAGTCAGTCAGGTGCAGTTCACCCCCAGTGAGTCTTTTTTCCCTCTGTCAGAACCAGCTGATTAGAAATGTCAACCAAATATCGCACTAATGTTAACTGTGAGACGCTGTTGTGTACTTGCGGTGGCCCTGTTAGCGCCTGCAGAATCTGTTAAGCCACGCCCACTGAAGAATAATAACTTTGACCTTGACAACCTCAGCCCGTAGCAGGAGAGGATGGCATTATAATCGGAATACATGGCGTGTTAAAGGAGTTTGGACTTGTTAATGAACATAAAGGTTCAGGTGTAACTTAAAGGGAGATGAAGAGGGAATGTGGAAGCTAAAGTATCACTTTTCCTACGAGGATCCCAGATTTTTTATAACTGGATTATTTATTAATTCCTAAGGTATGTGCTATACTACACACATGCTGTATAATATAGTTATACGCCGTCATTACTTATTACTATAAACGATACTTATTATACCTATATCATATTTCATATTAGATACAGACAAACGAACCAACGAATATATACAATTACTAATAAAGTGTTTTTAAACGTTCAAATGTTGGGGGAAAATATAATTGATATATGAAATATAACCCAAACTACATCTTTGCCTAAAGCTCTCTTTCCATTTACTTACATTTGTGACTTATTATACCTTTCCCCTTTTTGAACATTAAATTTCAAAATATGAAAATACTGTAATACACTACATCGTCCAGCAGGTGCCACCCTGTCCTCCAGATCACTTCACGCATCTCGCGCGTGATGGCTGGTCCCCACGAGCCATCGGCTCTCAAGCCTCCAGGCCAAGACGAGGTGTTCTTTAAGAACTATGTCCCGCCAGCACGAGATGCCATCCACCTGCCTATACACGTGCTCTACATGCTTCTCGCTACGATCGTCATAATCATGACCCTCTATGCCATCATCGGTCATCTCATCAAAGACCTGATCCATGACTTAGCAGGTAATGTTAGCTTGATTCGCTCAGATACAGCGTTGCAGAGAGAGAGAGAGTCCGACATAGAAACATAACCAAGACGAATAGACATAATGACAATAAAAGCAAGCACAAACCGTAACACTGGAGACGTACACGGGGCTATAAGCGAAACAATGACCAGTGACATACAAGACCAAACTTAGGATATAAATAGACCATACTAAACATGAAACACCTGAATACATTAACGAGGGGAAAGGTTACAAATCATGAGGCGGGACTGAGAAACGCACATGGCTAACAAAACATACATGATTGACAGGTAGAGGAGGGGCTAATCGTGACAACAATATTACAAATTTTGAATAATGTTTTATTATAAAACTTTACTGCAATGGCAAATTCACCTACCAAAATAAATTCTTAAACAAAACAAAACTGCTGAGATTCAGGATGTTTTCAGGCAGAACATGGAGATCGTAGGTGTGATCTCCAATGTAAACCACACCCCAAGCCCCGCCCCCATACACGCCCCTCCCCGGTAACTAAACCCCGCCCACTCTCTTGGCAGACTGGCTGTTTGGAGAGCAGCTGGAAGAAGGGCAAATTAACTTCCTGGAGACAAGGGATAAATTCATGGCCGACTGGTGCCCGGAGACGAGCCCCGAGCTAGAGGAGCTGGCCCGCGCCGAACAGATCAAAGTGGTCATGGAGGGTGAGCGCACCCCGGCTATCTGGGTGATCCCGGATGAGGTTGAGATCCGCCTCGCCCGCTCCGGGCCACGGGTGATCTTCGGCAAAGCCACATAAACACTTTTTTTTTTTTTGGCTCTGTGCTCTCACGCTCTTATACGTGAATATTATTGTCCCCAACCATCTTCATATTTTCCATAACTCTGCATTCTGTATTATGTTCTGTATTATGATACAGGCTATTCAATATACCTGCTGCAGGTTTAAGAAATAAATAATCAAGTCTTCCAATAATGTTTTGTGCGTCTTTCTTCTTAAACGAAACGTCTTCTGTCTTTACGGGTTTCCATCCCACTTAGGTCATACTGCTTCAGGCGCGTTGTATCTCCATGTCTCGGGGCGTGACTCTGGTTAATTTCTTGTCCAAATCTATTACTTTCAATCTTCATCTATTACACTCAGTTCTCATCTATAGAGAAATGACAATGCTGCTGATTTAAATTACGTCGGGTTCGGTAGTTCCGCAGATGCAGGGGTAACCTGTAAGCACTGGCATTTGTTTACTACTATAGTTTTTTTTATAACTTACAAGTCTACAAACTTTAACGATTTAAACGGTGTTTTGTGATCATGAATAACCTATACAATTATTAATGAAGTAGAAAACTTGTTGTTACAACAAATTATTAAAGCAACAGATATTTCGATGCTTCCACGGTGTCCAACCCTCTGGGGAAGCGTGATCTAGATATCACTTGGTAAATGACCAGGGGAGCCCTGCTAGCCTAGGTGCACGCGATCTTTTTAGGCCATATAACCTATAGCAAAAAAGAAAAGTGCGACAACATTTTTAATGTAGGACAACCGTGGGTCCGCGTGCAAACCGTTCGGATGCTGGTGTAACCGAACCAGAGGGGGCGTGAGAAGGGCCGGTTGTGACAATACGAATACGGCACTTATCAGCCACGTTCATTCCCTGCCTGCTGCGGCAGCATCGCACTACCTCAACCGACGCAAAAAAAATGAACCAAGATCCGAATTAGGTCGTTTTGGTTTATCTGGGGACATAAGAGAAGAGATGTATGATGCGATGATGTAGGTGACCGGGGTCCTGCGGCCGGATTTCCCCGTGATTTTCTCATAATGGAATGGACTGATGGTTCGGGCGAACCGAACTGGCTAGAAACAGAAAGGTAAAGACTGGCATTCTTACGCACACTATTAAATATAATAGTTTAAGGCTGGATAAAGACAGGAGTAAAAGAAAAAGCACGATTAAAACGTTTGCTGTCTTACGTTATCGCATTCTGAGCGGATCTTTCTTAGTATAGCATGTCTTTGGCAATGATACCCGTCACGCAGGCCTCTAGATGGAGTCTGTTCTATTGCACTGTGCGTAGGGTGCATATTTTCCTGACTGTTCTTCAGTCATGATGTTGGAGAATTTGAATGCATAGGTTATGTTATGCACAAACAGGTCTTTTTTCATTATTTACCGCCATTTCCTCTTTTAATTGAAGCCAATATGTTATTCCAAAGCGTGTTACTGTTTGATATGGGATTTTACGGTTGCCTAATTGTTCTATAGACCAGCTGTTTAAGGCGAGCATACATCACGTGCCACCCTGAGGTTGGTGTGAAATGTGTCTCCGTGCTGTGAAACGTTAGCTGCGCTGATGTTACTAGACCAGTCTTGCTACTAAATCGCTGGCAAACTTTTATAACCTTTCTATTGTTCCAATAATAAAAATGAAGTTATTTGAATCGATCCGATTTTCTAACGTTAACGTTTTCATAAATGCTTATTTTAAGCAGCTAAGCGCTTGTTTCAGCAGCTGTTAGGACCTAACTGTTTATACAAGTCAGGGTGTGTGCTGTAGTGTAGAGACCTTCATGTAAAGAAACCCCACAAATATGATTGTTCGAGTTTTTAACTATTGCGCCCTGGATAAAGGTCAAATCCTCTTAAAATCCTCACGTAAGGGTCTAACAGTAGGTTCCTGTCCGTGTTATAGACATTGTAGACATTGTCATCTCCATAATAAAATGCTACTGTTGGGTTAAATCCCTGTCGTGCTCATCTCATGTTTTGGGTGTTGGAGGGAACATTCACTCACTTAAATGTGTTTCTAATGGAAATCATGAGCTCACCATTGTCTTCCACACTTTTCACAATAGGGCTTTTATTCAGAATAGGATACCATCAGTTATGTTGCTACTGTTATTAAAGAGCTTCCCACTGATTTTAGACCACCACCTCACAATGGAGTTTTCATGGTTGGGAGAGTACAATTAAATGCAATGAAATGTTCTGTAATACAAGGACTACTTTAAAGACCTGTATCTCTCACTCTGCCAGATTCAACTCTGTTGCTAACAGTTGGGTCAATATAAACATGGCCCTTACCAAACATGACCATATGAGAGGAAGACGACCAAGCCCATTGGCTCCAATTGTTGTCTCTGGTGTCTTATCTCCCTAATCACTGCTTCCAGAAATCTTTTGACTTTCAATATCCACCTCAGTTACAGCATTAAAGTTCAGTATAACGGTTTCACTGACCTACTTTTGTGATTTTTCCAAGGCCTTCTTTTAATTAAAATAGACTGTTTTTGTTGAAGTGTGACAAAGTTCTAAATAATGAAAGTTTAAAATTTGTTATTTTATTAGCATTCCGTTTTTAAGCATATCCAAAGTGCATAAGTTTTGAATTTTAATTAACCAGAACGCTTTCGTTTTTTACATTAGTATTCTTTACTTTTTGTATTATTTTGAGCATTATTTCCGCAAAAGTACTACTGCCTAATTACAGCACAACTAAGCATTATCGTTTAATATCGCGCCATCTAGTGGTTAAAGATGTTACTGTATTAGAATGAGACGCAAGATTCCTCAATGGTTACCATAGCGCATAGTCCATGCATAATTGCCGTGCTGTTTTACTTATGAGAATGCTATTGTGTCTTATCGGTTTACTGTAACTGGACTAACCAGCAAAGCAATTTCCTGATTTGTCATTTGTGTCATTTTCTAATAGCTTAACTCAAACAATGAGATATAATTTGAGTGTCAGGCATTGCTCCAATGAAACTGCTCCGCCCGCTTCGTATTGCAATAGCCATAAATAGCAAAGCCATGTTGCTATGCAGTATTGTGTCAGACATATTTATATCTCTAGTGTTTTAGGAAATGGTTTTATTGATGTTTGAGGTGTCCTTGTAGATATTTCTTGGCGATGACATCAGACTGCATGAGCCCCGTTATGAGCTGAATGGTACTTTAGTGAATTACCATTCACTAAAGTGAATTATCCATGTAGGCCTAGTGAATTATCCATGTACATTCTCCTAATCGATTTCCATGTATTTACAAATACCCAGTTCGGTGTGTGATAAGACAAGCAAAGGTGTTTCCTTTGTTCTTGATTTTCCGATTTTAATGAGCAGATTTGCTCAGCAATTAAATCCAAAGCCCTCGAATGGTGCAGGAGGGGACAGTTTGGACAGCTCGTGTACGTGCGCGTGTGTTGATAGCGTAATGTTTTTTATTTGCAGGGAATGTACCGTCGACCAAGAGGGCAACGTGTGCAAGAGCACAGGTCACATGCCAGGTAAAGCACGTGCCTATTATACTTAGTGGACATGTATACTATGCTAGAAATGAGGTCCATACCCCTGCACTTCACCCAGGGGCATCATATGAGTGCCATTGTGGCTTTAATCTTTGAACGTGCCAATTTAATTATATAGACATCTTTAAATGTAACAGTGCCAGACCCTGTAGAACTGGCTAACAGTGTCCATACGTACTGAGGAAGCTGTATATAGTCCAGTGGTATTAAAACGGCTACATTTCCTTTAACTGTGATATTTAAAACCTCAGTAAACTATATTTTGTTCTGCAGACTATTCGAGCGAAGACACTGACAAAGCCCCGCCTCTCCAGACTCATACGCTGAGGGAGTTTGAGCAGGTGAGACACTCCCATCTCTGTGAAGGCCTTCTCAGGTGAAGAAATGTCAGACTAAAATCAAAGTCAAAAGTCAAAGTCAAACGTATTTGTGTAGTGCTTTTTACAACAGCTGTCACCACAAAGCAGCTTTACAAGTGTCCGAGCCCAGGCCCCCAGTGAACAAGCCAAATGAGACGGTGGTGTGGAAAAACCCCTTAGAGTACGAGCAAGAAACCTTGTGAAGAATCAAGACTCAAGGGGGGGGGGGGTCAACAGACACCTCAATAACAACATTGTAAACAACAAAATAAGTTACAAGACAGCCAAGAATGTCTTCCCTAGTCTTCTAGAGGTTTCCAGAACAGTAGATATATGGCAATTAAAATGACCTCGGGATGAAAGATTGAACCTTTTTTTCGTATTGAAATTGCAGTTTAGAAATAATGCAATTTGTAATTACACATATTTAACAAACTTGTCAAGATTTTTAATATTTGTTCTTGCATGATAAAATATTTGTATTGCAAGAATTATAAATATATTAAAACTGTAGAGTAGAATGTAGCAGCAGCTGATTAAATATTGAATAACAGTTACTAGATCATTTCTAATGATTCTTTTGTCAATGAAGGAACAAAATAAGTTACACTGATAGAAAAATCATGGTTAAATATTTCCTTAAAACCAGTTGGCTCTAATCTGATCACAATGTCAAGAAACAATTTTGAGCCCATATCTGTAAAATACTATAAGGAGTCAGTTTTCTGCTTACAAATGAAATGAGTGTAGACTGTAGAGGTTACTGGCTCTTTAGTAATGAACTAATTTATTGCCAGGCAGACTTTGTTAGTGGAAAAAACATTTTACTGTCTATCATCACAATTTCAGTCCAGCGATCTGAATTAGACGTGACTGACATTAGCAGCAGGAGAGACTCTTCAGAGGTTGCTTTTGGGTCAAATAGGCCGTGCTGTGTTCTCTTCATCTTGTGAGGAGTATTTCTGGGTTGTAGTAATGGGGAGTTGAGGGGTTTAAGTGCACATTGATTTGAAATGTTTCCCCGGGGTAGACCGAATGATGTAATCATCCCTGTGGCGACCACTGAGAGAGGCTCTGCTTGATCCTGATCAATTATTGAGACGTTGGAACGTGAGCACAGAATGAATGATGTCATGCAGGATCTGAAATAGCCAGTGTTGGAAGTGGACCACACATGTTATGTCGTTGTCTGGGTGTCCAGTTTTCGAAGCCAGAGTAACGGTAAAAAGATGATGATTTTTTTAGCAACATTACAGGCAAATGCCACATGTGATATATTTTAAACGAATCCATCGTGTGTTGTGTATAGAAATCTGCACAGAAAGATAGAAGGGAAATCGTGTGCACTAGAGATAATGGGCTATCGTATATCAGCAGTGTAATGGGTATTCACAGGTGCATGGAGCTATTTAGTGGAGGTTTGATCTGCAAGATTCTCAATGTGCCAGAAGGAGCTATTACCATCAGACAGAGTTACCCCGGGGGGTATTATCAGTATTGCTGTCTGAGAAAAGGGCTCCATTAGTCTCTCCAAAGATGTCAGTAACAACCCTCCCCCAAAGCACACACATTTAATATTCCGGACGTCACTGATCAATGACTGGACTGATCATTCAAGGTCCATTATTTCATTCAGTACCATCTGTAAGATGAGAAAGCAGTGCTGAGCTCTGACTGAGCTCTGATCATTCCCAGCTCTGGCACGGTGACCACGGTTCCAGGTTGTACTGTATGTCCTTCTTGCAGATGCCAGCAGTTGCAGAGGGGTGTGGCCAGGGAGTCCGTCTCCACCAATAGTGCTCGGGCTCGAACCCCCTGCCCAGGCTGAGGGCGTGTCATCGCTGACAAGCAGGGCTCAATCCCAGGCTGGCCGTCTGGCCGTCTGTGCCATGAATGGTTATGTTTGGCCGTATCTTGCACATGATCCCTCACTCTGGGCCTCTGAGCTGAATCTGGTGTGTTAGAGTGGAGACTAGAGTTCTTGCATTGTTAGCGAAACCTGCATGCTCATTCAGTGAAAGCCATTTGCGTCAAAATGGCCGTCCCACAATAAAGTTGCTCTAATGCCACGACTTATCGGTGTGTGTGGATGTGTCACTGGCTGATCTTCTCTGCCGGTTTGAGAACAGTGATCTAGCTTTAATATTTCCTGCAGATTACAAGAAGAGTCAGGAGCGAGGAGATCGGTCACTTTAATTGGCTTCCAGCATGCCCCCTGAACCCCTCCGCCCTCCCTCTCTCCTCCCCTCTCTGGACACTTGCCTCCCTCCCTCTCTCGCTCTCTGGTGGGTGATCATCTTACGTTCTGCTGGTGCCTGAGGTGGTGTGGGCCACTCTCGTGCCAGTCGCAGATTCCCGGGATGCCTCCCGCAGGGTAAAAAAAGGTCCGGTCCACACCCCCCTGTCCCACAACACACCATGACCTCACGGCGGACACAGCTCTGAGCTCCGGGGCCCTCAGGCTGGCCCTGGAGAGACCTTCCTTTCTGTGTGCTTAGAGGTTTATTTCTTCCTCTCTAAGTGTGCGTTACAGCAGAACGACTCAGAATGGAGCTCTAAGAGTGCTGTCGATTAGTGTTAGTGTTGTTGTTTTTTTAACATTTTGTGCATAGTCAATTTTTATGTTTGGATTTTTTTTTTTGTGTGAGTGGGTATTGATGTCGCTGAGCTGAGGAGAAGCGGGTGGGGGTGTTTGGTTCCCCCCCCACCCCGAAGTGAACATACACTCCGGACATGTCTAACAGCTACCGCACTCTCTCACAGCACCTCAACGACCTCAAGAAGGAGAACTTCAGCCTCAAGTTGCGCATCTATTTCCTGGAGGAGAGGATCCAGCAGAAATACGAGGACAACAGCGACGATGTCTATCGCACGGTGAGCAGCACAAAGGGCATGTGGGAAATGAAGTTTCTTTGTGGTTGTGTACGTACTATAATAATGCAGACTTAGGTCTATGGAAAAATAAGGCAGTATTAGAAAGAAAGTGTGTGTATGTGTGTGCAGAAAGCAAAAATTCTAAATGCTGAACTTGTAAATGATGTTGCATGTCACGGTCATTGTGACACGGACATTGTGACACGGTCATTGTGACCCGGCATGAGTCCGAGGGTTTGCAATCCATTAACCTCAGCATGCAAGTAGCATTGGGAGTGTGGAGTGGTATAGTATGGCAGGAACCACCACGCTGCCTTTATTGGTGGGGTAGATTTGTCTCTGATTTCTTCTTTGGGAAAAAGGGCAGGGGCCAAAACAATTATACTCTTAAATATTCAATGAGTGAGTTTAAATGATTGTGAATATGTCCGATGACATTGCTATAGTAATATACTTCCATCCTTTTGTACGTCCATGATTATGCTTTTGGTGTTACACTTTTAGACGTTTTGAGTGTGTGTGTGTGTGTTTATGTGTGAGTTCATGTGTGTATAGTTTACGCTATAAGAAACACAAATGTAGGATTAAAGGTTCAGTCCTGGTCATATGCTGATTGTTAATATATTCAGAATTAATATGGACATTTGAGGATATATACGTATTATTTCATGTACCAGCAGTGATAACTGGGCATCAAAGCAATGTGAGTTGAAGTGGTCATGTTGGTCAGTGTTGGTGTGAACGGTTTCTGGGAAAACAATTCTGAGTCACATTCAAGCAATGATCATGTGTTACTGGTCTCATAGATGCTTCTTTCTGGAATGTGGTTGGAATATGGTGGTGCTATTTTAGGATTTTTATTACATTGTTTTCCATTACTGCTGTTTATTACTGGTTTTTTTTGTATAATTACATTTTTATATAACTTCATAAAGTCTAACTACCTCCTCAGCAAACTTTAGCAACTCCATGTGAGATCATTTCTTCAGAACTGAAACATCACAGGTGGTGCCTGGTGATGGTGGTTTGGAGAACACCCAATGCTGTCCTCAAGTGAAGAGCAGCTCCTCCTCTAACATTTGTTTATCACAGCATAATCGCACGTGTTCCTTCAATGTTTTTCTAAAAAGCAGAACAGGGGTAAAAAGAGTCTATGTCCACACTTTTGACTGGAAGCATATCACTGAAGTTTGAGAGTGTCTTTTTTTCCTTGTATTGTACAATTCCATTCAGATTTTTTAAAGGAGCAGATGCGAGCAATTAAATATAATGTATTCATAGAGTCCCCTCCCTTAAGTAACACATATAAAACTGATCAAAATACAACATTAACACGTCAAAATACATCGCCACTGTCGTGCATGGATCTGTCTCATAAAACCTCCTCAAACCCTTCCACACCCGCTATAAGCCCCAGTATAAACTGAAACCATAAGAACAGCTTCAGATGAAATACACTCGCTCCTTTCTAACGAGGGAATTCCTTTGCTAACTGCTGCCATGAATTCGGACAATGATGTCACAGAGATGTTCTTATGGATTGTGCCGTAACTAAAGCGGGGATTGTGCCGTAACAAAACCGGGGAATCTACCGTAACTAAGGCGGGGATTACAGTCGCAATGCATTGTATGTCTCATGACATGACTGGCCGTCTCTCATCTAATTTATCTAATTTATGTACTTACTCTTCATTACTACACCAAACCTGTTATTTAAAGCATAACCTCGAACATACATTGAGCGCGTATGCCCTTACATCGGAGGTCCAGTCCGTCTATTTTATTGTTCAGCACTCGACGATAAAGGCTATTGTGACGATAAATGCGGAGTTCTTTCAGTATCATTTGGAAGACAGTGCTGTTTTACATGCATTAAAACCAAAGTGATTTATTACTTAACATGTAAACTGTAAACTGTAAACCATTTTAGAAATGATTTTTTACATATTACACGAGAACCCATTACATTTGTAATTTTTTGTGAAGTACTTTTCACAAAGCAAATGTGGTGGCCCTGAAGACCAATTCAGCTTGTACCAACTGCAGTACATGGCTAATGAGTCCAGTTAATCAGTTAGACCTATAGTGGTTCTTCACAGCACAAATAATCACTATACATTTGTAACCGGTAGTACACATTTAATTAAAATGTGATTAGATTTTGTAACAACCTAAAGGGGAATTCATGTTCTCATGCAATGGTCCAGGTTAATGGATCCATATGCTCTGGTCTTTCTTGTGTTAGGGAATACAGATGGTCCTACTTGCTCTGCCCCCTATCCCCCGATGACCAATCACAGGCCTTCGTTATGCCATCCAGATCTCCCACCTTAAAATGAATACTGTTTCTGTGGGCACTGGGACATAAACAGCAGGGGTGAATGTGTGTCTGTGTTTGTGTGTTTGAAGTGTGTGTGATTGCGGGTGTTTGTGTGTGAGAGAAGTTATAATTAGATGTGGCTAAACGACACGGAGACACAACATCAAGTTTGGTGATCATGGTCCAGATGGCCAAAGTCCTGTGTTTTACAGTTAATGTGCAGTGTGTTGAAATATTGAATTTGGAGTATGTTGAAATCATGGGTTTAACTCTTTTGGGGTTGTTTGACTATGTGTGTGAGACCTCAGCGAACCCTGTATCTCATATTAAACGGATATGTGTGTGTGTGTGTGAACATCATGGTGAATGTGTGCGTGTGTGTGTGTGTGTGTGTGTGTGAGAGCAGCGCTGCGTTTAGTCACGCAAAACTTCAGTTCCTGATCAGTAGGAGTACGCACAGCATGTGTGAGAGATTTGATCATGGGTGATCAAATGTGGTATTTGCATTTGCTTGTGTGTGTGCATGAACATCATGGCGAATGTGTGTGTGTGTGTGTGTTTCTGTGCGCGTGTGTGTGTGTGTGATATATTCCGGTCTCAGAACTGGCAGTGCCACAGTTCTCCTGAAGGTCAACAGCGGGTAACACCATCGGTCTCTGTGTTCGGCGATATTACCCAGCATACCCTCCCCTCTCCCATTACCCTCTGCGCCTGCAGAAATCCCATCTCCTGTAACACTCCCAATCTCACCCTGTCACTGTCCCTATGCTGCCCACTCCGACCTGCTGGTGTCACATGGGTTTCTAACCCTCTCTGGCAGAGTGGAGCAGAATATCAGCCTTTATAGACAGGAAGGTTTCCTGGTGTATATAGCTCACTTCCTGGTCCAGCCAGCAAACACTTAATCTGTGTGTGCATGGGTGCACGCGTGAGAATGTGTGTGCGTGCGTGTGTGTGTATGAGCATGCATTTGAGTGAGTGTGCGTGCGTGTGTGTGTGTGTATGCGTGTGAGTGTATATGTGTGTGGAAGCAGGTAAGCACACTGCAGCTGTTGATGTTGGCCTCAGCATTCCTCTGAGCTAAATATAGCCTGTACGGCAGCAGTGAAAGATGGTCTGTCTACCCCTAGATGCAGTGCACGTAAACAGGGGCTTTCGGATGAGCAGACCTACCTCACTCTCTCCTTATCCTCCTCCTACTGGAGTGCAGAGAGTATTCAGAGAAAAGTGCAAAACACAGAAGTTGCGTTGAAGTAAAATCAATTCAGTATGGAAAAAATTAACATTGCATTAACATACAAAGAACGTATTGAAATTGCAACTTTTGGCGATACCCCCCCCCCCAGCTTGATGATTCTACACACTCCCTAATGCCACTACTGAGATTTAATGAGATTTAAACGCTGCAGGACACACACTGTCACGTACGCCCCGTGTGTCTCGTGCCTTGATGTTCTGTAAGGCTCAGTATAGGCTTGCTCATGTAAGCCTGCGTTCAACACGAGGAGCGTGTAAATGTGTCTTTGAGTCACACCCTGAGTACCTCAACGTTTCGCCGGTTTGCTCCCATGTCTCTGTTGTTCCATAATTGGCTAATTGTCCCATGTCTCGCTAAATTTCTCTTGTTGCTGAATTTCCTCACAATTTCTTGCTAATTGACTTAGCTGTCTTGGCATCAAAATAATATTTATTCAGTTTTACATGTGAAAAAATAGGGTCTAATACCTCTACTGCACATGTTTCATACTATCTATTAGTATGAAACAACTGTTATTGTAATATTGGATTTCCTCAAGATTCCTCATATAATTTTTCTTTAAACATTCTAATTTAATTTTCTGACTTTTGTAATGGTAGAATATGTGTTGATATCTATTAACATGTATTAACATGTATTAACATGTATTAACATATCTATTAACATGTTGGCTGTCTTGGTGTTTTAAACAGATTGTTATGGTGGTCTGACTTCTGATTTGCACTGATTGCAGAACATTGAGCTGAAGGTGGAGGTGGAGAGTCTGAAACAGGAGCTGCAGGAGAAACAGCACCTCCTCGACAAAGCTCTGTAAGTGTCTGTCTGTCTGCCTGTCTGTCTCTCTCCAGCACTGCTGTCTGAGTTTCCCCATAAAGCGTGTTGTATAAACATATAAATATGGCTGCATCTGTTGCTCTGTAAACACAGGGGCAAATGGGAATGTCTGAAATGCTTCATGCTAACTAGCAAGACCCTCCTGCTGATGGGTCGCCCCTGGGGCACTTAAATCAAACAAGCACTTTTCACAAGGGCCGTTCGCCTGCTTTAGAGCTGTGACTGAGAGTGGCGGGGAGATTTCCAGATGGGAATCTGCTCCAGTGACGCGGCGACACCAGACGGTCTGGTGTTGGCGCTGACGTTAAGGACCCGGAACTTGTTAATCAACCGTAGCTCATTAAGGCTGCATATTCCAACACCTGATCAATACTGATCAGGGTGAGAAGAAAAGGTTTACATGCACAAACACACGCACACACAATGGGACACACACACACACGCACACATACATACACACACTTCACTCACAC
>JAGXOD010000033.1:147500-160000 GCA_020368025.1 Brachyhypopomus occidentalis
ATGTCTGTTGCCAAGAGCTCGCAGCCTCCTAGCCTGCTGCCTGATGCGAACAGAGACAGAGAACGGTGAGAGAGAGTGAGACAGATTATGAGAAAGGAGACATCAGGTGTGACACCTTAGGTGTGACATTCAGCATTCTAATGACACCTTAGGTGTGACATCAGCATTCTAAAGACACCTTAGGTGTGACATCAGCATTCTAAAGACACCTTAGGTGTGACATCAGCATTCTAATGACACAAATCATAGCAACCAACCCCAGCTAACCTGACCCTGTCAAAATACAGTCACTATACGTCCCTACTATACTGTTTTGTATAGTACACACATTTAACACATCTTTATCCCATACTTACATTCACACACATATTTAACCTTGTATATCTCTTTATTCTGGTTGTCTTGTTGTGATCAGCTTACAGACATACACACACATACACACACACACTCTTTCTCAGGTTGTTGACCCGTGTTCCTGGCCTGCAGGTTGGAGGAGCTGATCATTGCGGTGCGGTGTAAGGAGAGAGCGATTCGGGAGCTGACGGAGGAGAGGAGCTCTCTGAGAGACAGAGTGACGGAGATGGAGGAGCAGCTACAAGACCTCAACACCGCCCTGCTGCAGAAAGAAAGAGATGCAGAGGTGTGTGTGAGTGTGTGTGTGTGTTGCTGCCATGGGGCACTTTTGAGAAAATCTAATCTGAAATTAAATTCAGTGAATTGAAATAAAGGCTTCTTTGAGTTCAGTAAATGCCACTGCCGTTACGCTGTTGATGTTGCATGACCACTTACATGAGTCCAGTTGTTTGTAACATTGGCAACGCAATGATTGAGGTAGAGTGTAGTGAGGTAGAGTGTAGTGAGGGAGAGTGTAATGAGGTAGAGTGCATCTTTCTCACGCATATGATTTCTGCCATGTGCACTGACATATGAGCACTCATCTTCCTGCTGACACAACGGCAGCTGCAGGGTGTACTGACAGATGCAGTGAATCTTCTCCCTCTCTCTCTCTCTCTCTCTCCCTCCTTCTCTCTCCGTCTCTCCTTCCCTCTCTCTCCCTCTCTCTCTCTCTTTCCTGTTACGTCTGTCCTTTCATCCTGTTCTCAGTTACAGTTACAGTTTAAAACTAACTACATTAAGAAAGATAAAAGATAATGTGTTGTTGAAAGAGGGCTTAAAGATTCAACGCTCCTCCTTGAACAACTCCTGCTTTGAGAACTTCAGTCAGTGGTGCAAACAGCCTCCACGCGTCTTGTTTTAGTAATGTAACAGTCTCATCTGACAGGAGACAAAAACGCTAAAACCCTGAAGGTGTAGCTCACGCTAGTTACACAAACGTGACATAACCGATCTGTGCACCTCAGCGATGGCCGTTCTTCCTTTGCCCCCCGCAGTTTTACCAGGAGGAGCTGGTACGCGAGAGACTGCGTGTGCAGCAGGAGATGGAGGTAGGCGTCTCCACCCCCACCACCCACACCCCCACCTCTGGGAGTTTCAGTTACATTCATGTTCGTGTGCTCAGTAGGTTGGTATTAATGCCCTCGCGCAGGTCCATAAACACCCTGACTGGGGACATAATTCTGGGGCTGATTGTGGTCAGCGGTGTTGGTTATGGTTTTCAGTGGTGTTCAGTGGTGGTGCTGGTGTTCAGTGGTGGTGCTGGTGTTCAGTGGTGGTGCTGGTGTTCAGTGATGTTGCTGGTGTTCAGTGGTGGTGCTGGTGTTCAATGGTGGTGCTGGTGTTCAATGATGTTGCTGGTGTTCAGTGGTGGTGCTGGTGTTCAATGGTGGTGCTGGTGTTCAGTGGTGGTGCTGGTGTTCAGTGATGTTGCTGGTGTTCAGTGGTGGTGCTGGTGTTCAGGGATGGTGCTGGTGTTCAGTGGTGGTGCTGGTGTTCAGTGAAGTTGCTGGTGTTCAGTGATGTTGCTGGTGTTCAGTGAAGTTGCTGGTGTTCAGTGGTGGTGCTGGTGTTCAGTGGTGGTGCTGGTGTTCAATGATGTTGCTGGTGTTCAGTGGTGGTGCTGGTGTTCAATGGTGGTGCTGGTGTTCAATGGTGGTGCTGGTGTTCAGTGATGTTGCTGGTGTTCAGTGGTGGTGCTGGTGTTCAATGGTGGTGCTGGTGTTCAGTGATGTTGCTGGTGTTCAGTGGTGGTGCTGGTGTTCAGTGATGTTGCTGGTGTTCAGTGGTGGTGCTGGTGTTCAGTGGTGGTGCTGGTGTTCAGGGATGGTGCTGGTGTTCAGTGGTGGTGCTGGTGTTCAGGGATGGTGCTGGTGTTCAGTGGTGGTGCTGGTGTTCAGGGATGGTGCTGGTGTTCAGTGGTGCTCAGCAGTGTTCGGCTGGTGTGTTTGTGGTTGCATGCCTTTGTCCCAGGCACATCTCCATGTAATGTGCAGCCCTGGGGGAACATGTGCGATCATAGCACCCTCTGCTGGAGGAGAGTGGAACACCCCTTGTGGAAGAAGTATAAAAAAAGAGAGAGAGAGAAAGAAAGGGAAATAGAGTAGGATATTTATAGCATCTATAGCTACACATGGCAGTACTACTAAACTAGTGTAGGTGCTCACTCACCAAACACTGAGGTTCCAGGTTATATGATTCCTCTTACATTGTCAAATCCAATGCATTATTACACACATCACCTACAGCTGGTCTGATGACAGGCAAGCTGACACAAACTCCACCCCTAGCAAGTTTATGTAAGCTCTGCAGCAGGTGGTGTTATTGTGTTTAAAGTCTGTGTGGGGCAGATCCTGCGGCGTGGGGCAGATCCTGCTTCAGCCCACCCCCGGGGAACCCAGACCAGCAGCTGACACAGTTGCCACCATAAACACACAATCAGAACATGACAACACACTGTTCTCTGGTTAGTGTAGCTGAGTCAAACATAGAGCTAAAGTGATATGGGGTGACTGATCTGAGATCAGGGAGGATTCCCCGTGATGGACTCTAAATAGCCCTGTTCCATTCTTGCGTGTGGAATTTGTCAGCTGATGACCTGGTTCATCGCAGTGAGGCCGAGGGGTGTTTGTCATGTCCAACGAAACAGTGTTTGGCTCTACCATGGTTCAGGTCTCATGTCCAGCCCTGCGTCTGAGTCCCGCCCCCTTTTGTGACGCTGCATTTAACTGTGTCCAATAGTGTGGCGTTTCTTCTGGTTGGGGTCAATACACGCTCAGCTGGGGTTACACAGGTGGGTCTTTGTTTGTCTGGGACCCACACACATACTCAACATGGCCCTCAGTAATACACATGACCTTTCAGGAGAGAAATTAATGTCCTGTAGCTTCTAGCCTGAGGAACATGAGATTAAGGCCCTGTGTGTGTGTGTGTGTGTATGTGTGTGTGTTTGTGTGTGTGTGTGTTTGTGTGTATGTTTTGAGTATATGCAGAATGAACACAACAGTTTATTTTTTAACATGAATGCTGTTTACATAAACAGCAGTAGCACAAGGTCATGAATCCAGAACTGTCTGTTAGGTCTTATCCAGTCGCTCTGGATAAGAGCGTCTGCGAAATGCCGTAAATGTAAATGTAAATGTAAATGTTAGGTGGGAATTAGAATAGCACAGCCCTCAGGCCAACAGGCCTATCAGGCAGCCGACAGGCCTATCAGGCAGCCGGCAGACCTATCAGGCACACTGTAAAAGATAAGAGTCCTTTACTGAGATACAACATATAAGAAATGATCCAGCCTATACCATTTATGTTGGGTTAACATCAGTCAGAAGGGCAGTGGTTATTTATTTATCTTCTTATTTATTTATTAACTATTATTAGTGTTAACCACTTTTAGTATGAATGTTTTTCTATATATATATGTAGAAAAGCTTACTGGAATATGCCACCTAACCTACGAGATGATGAGTTGAGAACTGAGTTGAGATGGTGTGTTTGTGTGTGAGGGAAGCGCGTCTTCAGATATTTATGTTTGCCGTGAACTAACAGTTTATGATCAGTTTCTACCATCACAAAGTTGCCTTCGCATAGTATTCGCAAATAAAGTGCTGAGTAGTATGTCGCTGCTTTCGGTTAAAAACGTTTCACCTGCTCGTTGAACTGAACTGAGCGGCTTAGCAAAGACTGTGGGTAATTCCAAACGAAACCACGAGGTCGCCGAAGGCTTTTTTAGGTCGAGCTAAACATTTTCCTCGTTATTCACATACTGCTTAACATTTTTTGAGAGTTTGTATGCGAAAATTGTAGATACTAAATCGCTATTGCACAAGACATTTTTAAATCATACGTGCGGATACTACAAGGAGAGCACGCTGTAATAAACTGCACACCCCTAACTTGTAAAGTAGTACATTCTCTCGTCGGCAGCCTCGATAACTACGGCATTGCCACATCGTTGCTGTCTTATAGCAATGTAGATCTATATTTGGCGTTAATGGAAGAACTTATACTGTAGCCGCTATTTGGCCGCTGCTTTTATATAAGTATTACGGCCTGTGGAGTGTAACGACGGAGAAGCGATACAGCGGGCGAGGGAATTCAGGAGTGACCGCTTGTTCGACTAACGGGACCACACTACCTGCGATGAAACTGACACGCCGAACCTGCCATCGCGTGACAGGAGATGTAGCGAGGAAGCGTGCGTACGTGTTCCGCATGCCGGGCGGCGAAAGATGAAACAGCCTCATCCGCGCGGCGACAAGTGTCTTGCGTTCGATTTCGCCGCCAACCCGAATTTCCATGAGGTTACATAAGCCTATAAATAGCCCGTTCAAGTTCTTCTGCGGTCACAAAGCGACCGAATGCCTTTACCGACTGTGCCAAACCGTCCCTCGTTAAGGCTGCTGACTCTCATCGTTCGTGCGTCTGGTGCGTCGCCTCCGTGTTACAAGGAGATCTTTATTTCTCACAGAAAACGCCCCCCCTGCTATCAGGAGCCCCCCCCCCCCCCGAAGAGCTCTGCCGAGATATCTCTGACAACGAAGAGAAAGCAATGCACATCTACCTTCAGAATCCAAGATATACGCTCTATTTAACTACACATTGAAATATTTTTATATCATATTTATCTAGTTTTAAAATATTTTATTTAATGAGAGATATAGGCTATAATGAAGGTTGTGAACAAATGAGAAGATTATTTTTCATATAAAAAATATTTTTTGAAAGGACTCAGCAGCAGAGGACGTGAACACGGGCCGGTTAGGTTAGCTTTGCAATTATCATCGTTAATCTAAGAAAGCCCCTCTCACAGACCCAGTGTGCGCGTGGTTCCCAGGATGAAGGAGGGCTGTCGGATCTGCGCGCGCGAGCTGTGCGGGAATCAGCGGCGGTGGATCTTCCACCCGGCGTCTAAGCTGCAGGTGCTGCTGTCGCACGCGCTGGGCGGGGAGGTGCGGCGGGACGGGCGCGGGGAGTTCGCCTGCGGGAAGTGCGCCTTCATGCTGGAGCGCATGTACCGCTTCGACACGGTGATCGCACGCGTGGAGGCGCTCTCCATCGAGCGCCTGCACAAGCTCCTGCTGGAAAAGGACCGCCTCCGCCAGTGCATTGGTGGAATGTACTGGAAGCACAACGGCGAGGCCACGCCCACGGGCGACGCCCACAGCGCCGTCTCTGGAAAGGACTGCGCAGCCGAAGCGACGAGCCTCCTCGACGCAAAGTACTGCTCCCTCCTGCAGGAGGACCTGATGTACTCCGAGTACGAGTCATGGGCAGAGGATGAGGAGCAAGTGGTAGAGTGTACCCACAATCCCCCGGGGCAGCCGTCTGAGTCGTCGTGGGCTTTTGGGCGGCGGCGGCGTTGCCGTGGATGCAGTGCTCTGCGTGTGGCCGACTCCGACTACGAGGCCGTGTGCCGGTTGCCCAGGAAGTTGGCGCGGAGCATTTCCTGCGACCCATCCACTCGCTGCTCAGCGAGCGCCTGTGGGGAGGAGCCTGTTGTGGCCACGCCTACGTCAGCCATCCCAACACTGGACACCCCTGCGACAGACAGCAACAGGACGCCAACAAGGGCAGCGAGCGTCTCTGGCGGATCCGTGGCGTCCCTCGCCACCGCCCTGGACACGGAGCTTTCTGGCAGAGAGGGATACCAAGACGGGAGGGAGGAGCAGAACTCGGACTCCCGGGACTCCTGGGGGAGGCGCGGGAAGCTGGCTGTGGCTCGATACCTGTTGCAGAACTGCACATACAGGCCCGTTCGGATCCCGAATGGCAGCAGGCTGCCCGTGCTCGTCAGAGCCGAGTGGACCCTGAGTTCGCCGTTCCGCGGGACGGAGTACGTGCTGGAGGAGGCGGAGCCACCACGGATCCGGCTGGACCCAGAACCCGAGCTGGCCGAGCTTGAGGAGATGTGGGATGAAGCGTATGTGGAATACATGCCCTTTCGCATCCGGAAGGTTCCGAAGAAGGTGACGTGATGGCAGGCGACGTGGTTCAGCCTCTGCCTGCATCATCGGCTATAACATATAGAGCTGGAGCCAGTTTGACAGGATTTGTGCACATTGAAATAATGAGATCATCTGGTAGCGCTTAGTAATGCCTGGAGCCAGTTTGCTATATACAACAGCTCTGATTGTAGAGTATATTAAAAAATGTATTTGTGCTGATTTGGTCAACCACTTTTGTTACATAAATAATTCGGTCATCACTGAAATGGTCTTACGACTCATTACCAAGTGAAGGATGTACTTAATCTAGAGAAACTTTAGCTCAATATTGACTAGCCCTGCCAAAAGGCTGTTGTGCTAAAATATCCCTTACAAAACGTTTAAAGTGCTTCTGTTCCCAAGAGAGGCAGCCTCAGCTATCAGGCTGACATTCATTTCTCTTTAACACCTGTTTCCTGTTCATCAGACAGTCAGGTGTTAGGATGTTTCCATTGTTGGGGGAAAGCGTGTGTGTTGTGCAATTAGTGTAAAAATCCATTTTGCTGTCGTTAAGTAACGCAGCGAGTTAAAATCAGGGTCGATCCACCCATCAGTCAAGCCCCCACGAGCAAGGCCCTGGTCCTTCAGCAGAAGATCAGAGCCACTGCTCTCTACGAACGTTTGCCAGAAGCTACAGAAGACAGATGTGCCTTCTGTATTGGAAGTAGCTGATTTAGTGTCTCTGGGGACCTGTTACACCCCATCATTTCCTGTTACACCGCATCATTTCCTGCTTGCCCGTCATGTACCCGACTCTGGCCCTGAAGGCCTTGGATTGTAAAGAAAGTGTAATGAAAAAGTTACTGTTATGTGGGTGTTTAAAAAACCTCTTTGAATATGTCCCCATTCACTGATCTACGCTCTGAGGAACAAGTGCAGACGGCCCTGTCCAGTAACACAGGGCTGCAGTGTTCAGAATATGGACAGAGCCTCAAATGTGGTCGCTACCACCCTAATCGACGCAAAATGGTGTCCTGTCTCCTTCTCCCAAGACCTCTATCAACAACTCACACGAAGGGCTCCCACCGTTTCATCTCTCTCTCTCTCTCTCTCTCTCTCTCTCTCTCTCTCTCTCTCTCAAGCACACACACACAATCTCTTTCCTTTGATATCTCCACTTCTGGTCTCATATTGTGTCTCTCCCATCTTGTTTCTCTCTCTGTCCTCTCTGTGCTGCCATGTGATCCCCATCCCCTCAGGGTGCCTCCACTTTAGGGGTTAACGTGGAGGAGGTGGAGCGTCACTGCCACTGGCCTAGTTGTCTCATGGGCTGCTAGAGGCAGCACACACACACACACACTCTTTTGACTGTTGGTTATGGTAGGTTCAAGGACCCTGGCTGTAAGGACGTTGTAGTACAGTCCTGATGGTGTGTGAAATCACGCAGTATGACCTTCAGAGAGCGCGACCTTGCGTTTAGAGAACTACCAGTGCATTCTGGGAATGCAGGGATGGAGCTGTATTTGTACAGGAAAGGAATATAGGGCTGTCTAAGAGGTCAGAGGTCTGTCTGTGTGTGTGTGTGTGTGTAATGTGTATGTGGCTCCTCTCTGTCGCAGAGTCTGATAGAAGACCAGCAGTCCCAGTTGAACCAGTACGAGTGTGCAGCAGGGCAGTGTGTGGACGAGCTGCAGAAAGCTCAGCTCCAGGTCCAGTGTCTCCAGAGCAAGATCCAGGAGAGCGAAGCTAGCAACCAGGTAACAGGACTACAGATCAAGGACTACATTACCCACAACTGAACATTGGCTCAAGTCATTGTGATTTCACAATTATGAAAATTCACAAGGTCCATCGATCTTTTATGGTAAAGAGTGCGGCCGACCCATTTGGGTCAGATTTACGAGAAATGATTCCGTTAATAAGCTTTATTTATTTTTGTTGAAGCAGAATGGGGCTTTGAACTGTGTTTTGCAGAAATATGCGTACCAAGATTGTGTTGTACAGCATGTTGATGGGTTGTTTTTGTGTGTGTGTGTGTGTGTGTGAGCTAGAAGCTTCAGGAGAGGTTGAATGAAATGGAGACAGAGCTGCATTCCATCAGACAGGCAGCTCAAAGCCAGGAGAGAACCATCCAGAGCCTCACAGAAAGCCTTACTACTAAAGAGACAGAGGTACACACACAGCCTTGATATATGTGATTACCTTCATGATTATAGTTAATAGGATATAACCAGTATACAAACCATGGGCTATTAATTATACATACTTTGTGTGTGTGTGTGTGTGTTTAATGCAGACCCAGGAGCTGTGTCAGGTTATAGAAGGTCAAAATAATACAATGTGTAAGCTCAGAGAAATGGCCCATCGTAGCCAGCTGCAGAATACCCAGGTGAGCATGTCTCTCTCTCTCTCTCCCTCTGTCTCTCTCTCTCTCTCTCCCTCTGTCTCTCTCCCTCTCCCTCTCTCTCTCTCCCTCTCTCTCTCTCTCTCTCCCTCTCTCTCTCTCTCTCTCTCTCCCCCCTCTCTCCCTCTCCCTCCCTCTCTCTCTCTCTCTCTCTCTCCCTCCCCCTCTCTCTCTCTCTCTCTCTCTCCCTCCCTCTCTCTCTCTCTCTCTCTCTCTCTCCCCCCCCTCCCTCCCTCTCTCTCTCCCTCTCTCTCTCTCTCTCTCTCTCTCTCCTCCCTCTCCCTCTCTCCCTCTCTCTCCTATTCGGCCTGGTGAGCACCTCCCCTGTGCCTCCCCTGTGCAGGTGCTGGAGGGGGGCGAGGCGTGCGCTCTGGCCCGGCTGCAGGGGGAGGTGCTGGGCCTGCACAGCTCCCTCTTCTGCTGCCAGCTAGAGTTGGAGTCCAGCCGTCGGGCCCGTGGGCGGAGCCAGAGGGAGGCGGGAGACCTGGCGCGCGCACGCGACCGTCTCCGCGGCGACCTGGACGCCGAGCTGCTGCACAGGGAGACCACCGACAGGCACAACCAGGTGAGGCGCTGCACCCAGGGGGCTTTGTGCACGCGTCACCCGCCACGTCCCAGCCAGAGAGGGCGCTAGCGATCACCGCCGCACATGCGGCGTAGGCAGGTTTGACCACAGAAGGATGTGCCGGCTTCAAGTGCATTAACAAGACAGACAGCAAAGCTGTGGAACCTAGAGTCTGGTTTACAGAGAAAGACTCAGTACAGTGACTCTGTTGCTGTGTGTGTGTGTGTGTGTGTGTGGGTCCGCAGGACCTGCGTAACACAGTCCAGTGAGCACCAGTGTGAAATATCAGCACGAGACAAAACCATCTCACAGCTACAGCTCACACTGAGAGACAAGGAGAGACTGCTGCAGGTTACACACACACACACCCTCACACACACAATTCAAACACATTCTCTGTTATACACATGCATCTGATGCGTTCTGATGTGTGTAACACAACCTGCACAGTAACTGGACAAACTACAGCATACGTGAGCGGGACAAAGCTCTGGAGGTATAAACTACAGCAACACAGCTACAGCAACACAGCTACAGTAACACAACCACAGTAACACAACTACAGCAACACAGCTACAGTAACACAGCTACAGTAACACAACTACAGTAACAACTACAGTAACACAGCTACAGCAACACAGCTACAGCAACACAACTACAGTAACACAGCTACAGCAACACAACAACAGTAACACAGCAACAGTAACACAGCTACAGCAACACAACTACAGCAACACAACTACAGTAACACAGCTACAGCAACACAACAACAGTAACACAGCAACAGCAACACAACTACAGTAACAACTACAGTAACACAGCTACAGCAACACAACTACAGTAACAGTACAACTACAGTAACACAGCTACAGCAACACAACTACAGCAACACAGCTACAGTAACACAACTACAGCAACACAGCTACAGCAACACAACTACAGCAACACAACTACAGCAACACAGCTACAGCAACACAGCTACAGTAACACAGCTACAGTAACACAACTACAGTAAACAACTACAGTAACACAACTACAGTAACACAACTACAGCAACACAACTACAGCAACACAGCTACAGTAACACAACTACAGCAACACAACTACAGTAACACAGCTACACACACAACAGTAACACAGCTACAGCAACACAACTACAGCAACACAACTACAGTAACACAGCTACAGCAACACAACAACAGTAACACAACCACAGTAACACAACTACAGTACACAACTACAGTAACACAACTACAGTAACACAACTACAGTAACACAACTACAGTAACACAACTACAGTAACACAACAGTAACACAACTACAGTAACACAACTACAGTAACACAACTACAGTAACACAACTACAGCAACACAACAACAGTAACACAACTACAGTAACACAACTACAGTAACACAGCTACAGCAACACAACTACAGCAACACAACTACAGCAACACAACAACAGTAACACAACCACAGTAACACAACTACAGTAACAACTACAGTAACACAACTACAGCAACACAGCTACAGTAACACAGCTACAGCAACACAACTACAGCAACACAACTACAGTAACAACTACAGTAACACAACTACAGCAACACAGCTACAGTAACACAGCTACAGCAACACAACAACAGTAACACAACCACAGTAACACAACTACAGTAACACAGCTACAGCAACACAACTACAGCAACACAACTACAGTAACACAGCTACAGCAACACAACTACAGCAACACAACTACAGTAACACAGCTACAGCAACACAACTACAGTAACACAGCTACAGTAACACAGCTACAGCAACACAACAGCAACACAACCACAGCAACACAACTACAGCAACACAACCACAGTAACACAACACACAACTACAGTAACACAACTACAGTAACAACTACAGTAACACAGCTACAGCAACACACAACTACAGCAACACAACTACAGTAACACAACTACAGTAACACAACTACAGTAACAACTACAGTAACACAACAACTACAGCAACACAACTACAGTAACACAGCTACAGCAACACAACTACAGCAACACAACTACAGCAACACAACTACAGTAACACAACTACAGCAACACAACTACAGTAACACAACTACAGCAACACAACTACAGCAACACAACTACAGCAACAACTACAGTAACACAGCTACAGCAACACAACTACAGTAACACAACTACAGTAACACAACTACAGCAACACAACTACAGTAACACAACACAACTACAGCAACACAACTACAGTAACACAACTACAGTAACACAACTACAGTAACACAACTACAGCAACACAACTACAGTAACACAACACAACTACAGTAACAACAACAGCTACAGTAACACAACTACAGTAACACAACTACAGCTACAGCAACAACAACTACAGTAACACAACTACAGCAACACAGCTACAGTAACACAGCTACAGCAACAACTACAGTAACACAGCTACAGCAACACAACAGCAACACAACTACAGTAACACAACTACAGCAACACAAACCACAGTAACACTACAGCAACACAACTACAGTAACACAACCACAGTAACACAACTACAGTAACACAGCTACAGCAACACAACTACAGCAACACAACTACAGTAACACAACTACAGCAACACAACTACAGTAACACAACTACAGTAACACAACTACAGTAAACACAACAACTACAGCTACAGCAACACAACTACAGTAACACAGCTACAGCAACACAACAGCAACACAACCACAGCAACACAACTACAGTAACACAACCACAGCAACACAACTACAGCAACACAGCAACACAGCTACAGTAACACAACAACTACAGCACACAGCTAACACAACTACAGCAACACAACTACAGCAACACAACTACAGTAACACAGCTACAGCAACACACAACTAGTAAACTACAGTAACACAACTACAGCAACACAACTACAGTAACACAACTACAGCAACAACACAGCTACAGTAACACAGCTACAGCAACAACACAACCACAGTAACACAACTACAGTAACAACTACAGTAACACAACTACAGCAACACAACTACAGCAACACAACTACAGCAACACAACTACAGTAACACAACTACAGCAACACAACTACAGCAACACAGCAACACAACTACAGTAACACAACTACAGCAACACAACTACAGTAACACAACTACAGCAACACAACTACAGTAACAA
>JAGXOD010000033.1:165000-210000 GCA_020368025.1 Brachyhypopomus occidentalis
TGAGCCAGAGCTCATTTAAAGCTTTTCCCATAATCTGTACAGTTATGCAAATGTAACGGAGTTGGTGTAGGAACACTGATAACTAGGTTTGTGCATGATAGTTAGAGTACCTGCTTTACATCACTTCCCCAAGTTAGGAAGATAACTGCTCGCATGTGATCTCTACAACATGTGGATGGTCACAAACAGTGCCAAGTGAAATTCTACAGTTTTGTAAGTCGTTTTTTTTTTTTGCACCAATCAGATTTCTCCACCGATATTTCTTGGCAGAAAAGCTAAACTAGGTCATTTTTATGTACTCAAATCTAACAGAAATAAATCTGCAACAGATTTCATGTTCAGAACTGGTTTTTGTATTTCATTCTAAATGAAAAATGCCATTTAGAACTGCAGCTTGATTAGATATTTTAGATTTAGATATTAGATTGTATATTTTATATTTTTCCACAAGGCATGTGAAAAGTGACAAACTCTTCTGGAGTACAAAACAGCAGAATGTAGTTTTAATACCCGATATTCACAAGGTAAGTATATAAGATACATCAGTATGTTACACTTTCCCCTCATATGTGGCCCATTATCAGTATGATCATTTGAAAAGGTCTGTAAACATGAACTTGATTTGGCGTCTGAGATACAGAGTAGGTCCTCTGGTGTTCATGGACCTGTGCGCATGCCCTCCAAACCCTGACTGGACCTGATGTAGATTCACAACAGAAGCTTGTAGTTCCCAGTAGTGATACAAACACAATCAGCTGTACTGCCAACAAGCAACATCACAAAATACAATTCCCACAATGCCCGTTTTACCCAGAGGGCAGTGCAGGCGTTCTATGCTTAGCGGTTTCAAAATGATGCGGGTCATGATGAGACCCGTCTACCCTCCCACAACAGGGACATGGTCTCCCAGACAGCAGGGACAAATGTTCTTTCTAGGAAAGTTAATTTGCTTTACTACACACACTATGAAGGCTCTGCATATTACACAACATTGCCATCTGGAAGTACTGCAGTCTGTCCAAAACACTTTGGTTTGGTAACACGCGACTTTTTCAAATCTCAGTGCTGAAATTCCCACATAATTGCGGCACGTCCACGCAGAATATCCTTTAGCCCAGGCCTGCAGGGGGAGTCAGCGCAAGCTTGTAACCACCCCAGACCGCTCCGCTCTGCAAATGCTGCACAGCTCCACACAAATCTAATCCAGTCCTTATAATCCCATCCTTAATCTGCCCCCAATCTATGCCTCCTGTTCAAATCCTGGTATTTCTAATACAAATCCTTGATAATACGCAGAAGTAGAAAATCTCAGGTCTGTGCACAATGGCCCCTTCGCACCAGCACCATCTGATTTGCATGTCTGCTTTCATATCCCTCTGTATTAACAACGCTTGCAGTCTAAATCTACGAGTACAGAGGTGCATGGGTAGTTCAAGGGTTGATTTGTAATGTTGCTGAAGCCTTCTGTATAAACACATGGTTGCTGCTACGCACAGTTGTGCTGATGGGTTATTGATTGGTTCTTCCCCCTTTCTGGAAACTCATTTTATGTAACTGAGCACGTCACTGTTGTGGAGTTTCATACCAACCATGTGTGCAACATTTAGGAGACTCAGAACGCATAGAGTTTGTTTTAGTCAAGGAGGATTTATTGTGGCGGGTTAGTATTGAACATGAACTGAAGTGTGTCCATTTGTTTGCCTTGGAGAGGGAGAGAGAGAGAGAGAGAGAGGGGCAGAGAGGAAGCCATGGGCTGGACTTCAGGTTTTGACTCACTGGCTCCTGACAAACCTTTCCACTTTTTGTCTCGAGTCTGGAAATGTACTGGCTGTGGGGAAGACAGAACTGAGGGGAAAGTTCACCAGAGTCAAACAATAACACTGGCGAAAAGACCTACGGCAAAGGAATGTGGACGGATGGCTAAAAATAGCACCTGAAAAAGGCGTCAGGAACAAAAATGAGTTTCCTCTCTTCTGTGGATTTTATTTTTCTCGCCAGGGTTCAGCACAGATGAGGATGACGACGAGGATGATGGTGGCAGTAGCAGTGAAGAATTCACAGACAGCATAGAGGAAGATGAAGTGAAACTGACCTCTCAGAGTTTGGCTAGTATGCAGGTAAACACACCCTGATACAGCATGTACTCACATACTCGTACTTTGAAATGATTCTGACCAACATTCAGGTCACAAATGGTGAACTGCGTTGAAGTCTAATGGAATTTCAGTTTGTGTGTTAAATGCTAATGCTAAGTGTGTCCGCTGAGGGCCATTTTCAGTAGGTCAGGTTAGATGTGTTTGGTCACCTACGTGCAGAATGCTGGCATGTCTGGAGAACCAGTGAGTGAGGATCTATCCCAGGGGGCCGTGGGGGTCGGACAGCAGGATGAGGTGGGGCAGAAGGGTGGAGAAAGAGAAATAAGAGAGGAGAACAACCAGCTCAGTCAGACTGGCTGTACGCCACAATCTCTGAACAGGTAACACACATGCACAAAAAAAATATTCAAATAAAGCAATTGTACTTACTAATACCTCAGTTAACCTCATCATGCATAAATAAAACAATGTGATCATTATTATTAAGCAGTGTTTTTCGTTACAGTCTCTGTGTCATGAAATGTGTTCCGTTCAGAAGTTCTCTACCAAGGCAGCAGGTGGAAAACCCTGAACAGGAGCAGAGCAGAGCTGGATCCAGATCCCTGCAGGAGTCCGGATCCAGATCCGGATCCAGGACGGACGGAAAGGTATCTGTGAGGTGCAGAAGGTGGGAGCAGAGCGACTCAGACGGACTGAAGCCCCACGGCCTGGTTCGACAGAACCGGCACAGGCACGGACAGGACGAGGAAGAGGAGGAATATGATGACGAAGATGAGGATGAGGAGGGCACACGGGCCCCCCGGTGCAAGCGCGGGGCCCCAGACGTGACTTTGCGAGAGGGATCAGGGAAGAGGAGATGCACCAGACCTCACTCTCTGGACCTCGGGGTGCTCCTGGCACACGGGCCTGGAGACTCAGGGCAGGTAAACCACTGCACCATCCCCCATCTCCATAATGGTGATTAAGTGGGCGGAGCAAAGCCAAAGGAGCCATACAGACGGCTGTATGCTAATCTGCTCCCTGTGGGTGTGGCCCTGTGGCAGGACGCAGGCGTGGAGCGGCAGGTGGAGGGACAGAGCGGCGGCTCCAGTTCTAGCGGTGGGGGCGGAGCTACAGGGTTCTGGCAGCACGTGGAGGCAGGGCTCCGGGAACAGGCGGAGCGTCTCCGTGGCGACCTGGCTCTGAGCCGGCAGGAAAGTAGGGACCTACAGGAGAGACTGATGGTGTCCGAAGCCACCGTCCACGCACAGGCCGAACAACTGAAGGACTACAGGGAACTGCTGAGTGAGTGGGAATGTCACTGTATAACTGGGTTGACTCAGGTGTGGTAGAGGTTGGACACAAATGTGAGCCTTTATGCGGTTTACAAAGACAACTACACTTATCACACACAGATAAACTAGCCATCCATTATCTGTACCGCCTAATCCCGCTAGTCGGGGTCACAGGGGGCTGGAGACAATCCCAGCATCAGGCAGGGTACACACAATCTAGAGTGACCAATCAACCTAACACACACACACATCTTTGGACTGTGGGAGGAAACCGGAGTACCCAGAGAAAACCCACACGGGCACTGGGAGAACATGCAAACTCCATACAGAGCAGCCCAGACCAAGAACCCAACCTGCCTTGCTGTGAGGAGACAGTGCTAACCTACTAACCACCACATAATACTAACTACAATCACAGACAAATCAATGAACAAGGACATGGACACATTAAATATATAGCAACATAGACCAGCAAAGGCACAACAAGCAAACCTGCAGACTTGCCAACTATAAAACAACAAGACAAACACAAAGCAAACAAGACTAGTAACAGAGACTGGACAGCACACAAGATGTACAAGACACGAGGCAACAACCTACAGAACACCTAAGGCAGAAACTGGCAACGAAACAACAAGAGCTACGTGCAATGACCAAAAAACCTTAACTAAGGACATGGGACACATAAATACAGGAGGAAATGGGGAGTGAAACGAGGTACAGGTGAATATCACTAATGAGGAGGCGGGGCACAAGGATGGGGCGTGAAGGCAGACACAAAAGGGAATTCAAAATAAAAGCACACATAAAAGGAGACCAGGAAATAAAATCAAAACAAGGAGTTGCCATGGTGAACCACTGTGATGCTGGGGTAGATTGTGACACAATGATTTTTTCTGTGTGCGCGTCTCAGCGGAGAGCGCTGTGCAGCGGGACAGTAAGCAGGTGCAGGTGGACCTGCAGGACCTGGGCTACGAGACGAGCGGCCGCAGCGAGAACGAGGCCGAGAGAGAGGACGCCAGCAGCCCGGGTACGCACCGCACCGCCGCTACCAAACTACATACTGCCCAATCACAGAGCCCAACTACCAAACTACACACTTCAACTGCCCAATCACAGTCATACATCAAACTACGTGCCTCAGCCCACCGAGCTCTGGTCTGACTGACGCTTATTCTGCTCCTTCCAGAGTTTGACGATCTGGAGATGTGCACCTCCCTCTCCCGGGAGCACTATGGTGACGGTGGGGGAGGCGGGGCCGGTAAACTCTGGACTTGGCACGGAGGCGGCGGCGGTGGAGGTGGCGAGAGTGGCGACACGGGTCAGCCGGACGACGCATCGTCTCTCCGCTGCCTGGTGCAGGACCTGCGGGCGCAGCTCTCCCGATGCCACAGGGTGATCCGGGGGCTTCAGCTCCGCGTGCGCTCCCTCTCCGCCACCTCCGATTACGCCTCCAGCCTGGAGCGCACCCCGCGCAAGGTAGCGCCGTTTCCCTAAACGTACCGCACCCTTGCAGGAGCAAATGCGCACGGTTCTCATGCAGTTCCGTTATTTTGTTGCGTATCTTTACGCGCTATTGATATCGCTCATTGTTTTTGTGTTGCGGTAGTATTATATCGTGGGGTTTAAAACTATCGTAGGTAACGTATTGTATCGAATGGACCGTATCACCGGATCGTGGGTCGTTCAAACCGGTCCGGTAGTTTCCTCACCCTGCTGCGGCTGGCTGTGCTCCGTCCGGCAGGTGAACTGGGCCTTCCAGGTCTCCCCGAGCCCCAGCGCCGTGGAGGAGGATGAGGGCTGGCAGTCGGACGGGGCAGCGCGGGGCCCCATGCGACCCAGCAGGGAGCTGCAGGAGCTGGTGTCCCGCGTGGCCTTGCTGGAGGAGCAAGTCCGCAGCGCCAGGCTGGAGGGGAAAGGAGGTGCAGAGGAGGGCAAGAGCGCCACCTGGCCCGGGTGAGAGGGAATGGCAGCGTGAAAATCCACTTTCACTGGGGTAAAATCCGCAACTGCCACATTTCTACAAATGGTCTCCATTTTTTTTGGGGCTGCCCAGGAAGTACAACACCCTGATCCAGGCGCAGGCGCGGGAGCTGTCGCACCTGCGCCAGAGGATGCGGGAGGGGCGGGGCATCTGCCACATCCTGTCGCAGCACCTGGGCGACACCACCAAGGCCTTCGAGGAGCTGCTGCGCGCCAACGACATCGACTACTACATGGGTCAGAGTTTCAGAGAACAGCTGTCACAGAGCACTTCGCTAGCACAGAGGATCAGCATTAAGATCAGTGGGAGTGAGTACACACACACACACACACGTAAACACACACACACGAACACACACAAACACACACACACACACACACACACACAAACACACACACGCGTAAACACACACATGTGCAACCATAGTGCAGTATTGACCAGTTTCTTTGTCATTTGTTTCTTCACAGGAGATCGGTCAGAGCTGCAAGATGACAAAATGGGACATGAGCTTCTAGCTTTAAGGTAATTCATTTGTGTGTGTGTGTGTGTGTGTGTGTGTGTACATCTGAAAAGTACATTTATGGTTTGTTGAAGTATATGGAATCTACACAAACTGCATTCCCAACATCAGTAAGTACAGCAGTCATCATGTCTGTGTGTGTGTGTGTGTGTGTGTGTGTGTGTGTGTGTGTGTAGGCTGAGTAAAGAGCTCCAGGAGAAGGACAAGATCATCGAGTCGCTCCACACCAAATTGCAGCAGCCCCCTGACACCCCCACCAGCAGCAGGGCGCCCTCCGAAACAACCGACCAATCAGACCGCACGTCCTTCGTGTCCGACGACAGGGGCTCGACCAATGAGGACCTGGATCTGTGTTCCGACGTGGACGCCATCAGTGAATACGCCCAGCAGGAAGCAGCACCCGGACCTGATGATGCAGGCATGGAAACTGCAGTACACACACACACACACACATCATGCACATGAACACACACACACAGCATTTAACTAAAAACACGCAAGCATGCGTACACACGTAGTGAGACCAGGCACGCCTTAGCCATCTTCTTTAGGTCAGCCTGTCTGTGCTCTCTTGCAGACCGCCCCTCCCTCCTCCATGTCCCCGGCTATATTCAGCCCCCTATCGCCCCCTACAGGCCCATGGAGAGTAAGACAGGTAGGCAGGGTCAGTCAGCATGTGGTTGAATTCCAGCACAGCCATCCTCTTATAGTGCAGTCGTCTAACCCTCCTCTACCCATCTCTAGGTCCGTGTTCTGGACACATGTCCAGCTTTTTGCCCTTGCCCCAGACCAACTATTGGTCCAGCCCCTCGAATAACATAACCTTTGACCCCTTGCCCTTCCCTGGTCCTGACCCCGGGCTGTTGGCCCCAGGACTGTATCACCGGGGCCTGCGCAAACCACCAGTCCGAAGTGAGCACACGGCTTGTGTGTGTGTGTGTGTGTGTGTGTTCCTGTCCATAATGTAGCTGGTACCTAACAAACACACGTTTTATCACGTTTTATAAATGATTCGACTCATGGATTTGTAGTGACTAAGGTTGTTCTAGGGGCTACTGACAATGTGATGCATGACGTGAACACACGTATACAAAACCCGACCACACGTCCGCACACAACACTTCACATGCAACAATACCATTAAAATCCATCTACTCAATATGCGCAAAGTCATGAACAGACTAACCAATGGGAAAGCAGCATGTTGTATCATCACTTCTCCCAGAGCTGAGGTCTGGTGCCCATTCATAACCCCCCCAACACAACCCACCCTCACCGTGACCTGCCCTGAGCCTGAACTGACCCAAGTGTTAGTATCCCTGCGACGTCTCAATCCTCAACGTCTGTCTTTGTGTTGTCTGCACCAGGTTTTAGCTTACCTCATTCACTGAGCAGCTACGGACTCGTGGTCCCCACACCTACCGATCCCGCCAGATACACGCCACAAATGTCCCAGCATTCCCTGGGACATCCCCTGAAAACGGATGGCAGCCTGGTGGCAGCCCTTACGCCATGGGGCACAGATAACATGTCTGAGCCAATCAGAGGCCTCGCTGGAACACCTGCTTACCAATCAGGGAGCCATTCAGGTGTGTCAGTTATATTCAGTGCAGTTTTGCCTAATGGAGCAGATCAGTGTGGAACCATGAGCCGTACACCTCTGTACGACACGTCTGTCTGATTGGGCACGTGTGTGTGTGTGTGTGTGTGTGTGTGTTCTCAGACATGGGCCTGATGGAAGAGCACCTGCAAGAGATCCGGACCCTGCGACAGAGGCTGGAGGACTCCATCCGAACCAATGAGAGTCTGCGGCAGCAGCTCGAAGGTCGTCTGGCCGCTGCCGCCGGCAACGGAGGTGAGAGGAACACGCCCCCCTCCAAAGGGTTTCGTCTGGCATGAGGGAATTATACATTTCTTAATATTTTTAAGTCTCACCCCAATCAAAATTTGTAGGGGTTAGGTGCCTTGCTCGAGGGCACCTTAGTCATGGCCTCAGGCCTGGGAATCAAACCCACGACCCTCCGGTCACAAGACCAGTTCCCTAACCGCCAGACCATGACTGACCCAAAGACCATAACTAGTTGAGCCCCAGTACGACACAAAACAGTGCATACAACGCTTACAGGAGATTTATGTCTGACAGCTATACTGAAATCTGCTGTTATGTGTTTTTTAGCAGCGCCCACCAACATCTACATCCAGGGCCTGGACACTGTCACACAACTGTCCAATGAGATTCGAGTTCTTAAGGAGGAGAATCTGAGTCTGCAATCCAGACTGCAGGCCACCAGGGGTGTGTTCAGAGGCTTTATCACTATTATATACATTATAGTATTATATATATAATTCTGTCCATTATTAATACTCGGTGTTACTGCTGCTCTGTTCGGTGTTCTGCAGACAGCAGTAAGGAGGTGGAGCAGTTGCAGGAGGCGGTGCTGTGTGGGCGGGCCCGACTGAAGCAGGCGGAGCTAGAGGCGGAGCAATGGAAGGAGGAGCTGAGGCGGCTGCAGGCGCACGGCTGTGAGCAGAGCCAGCAGATCCAGCACCTGCGGCAGGAAAGACAGAGCGACCAGCAGCACAGCAACAAGTAAGGCCATCCGCCATTATGGCAGGGCTCGCTGCTGAAGCACACACGCGTCGCACTTATGGTGTGTGTGTGTGTGTGTGTGTGTGTGTGTGCAGGCTGCAGCACGAGGTGAGTCTGCTCCAGCAGCAGTTATCTGAGAGCCGGCAGCTCCTGCACTCTGTGCAGTGCGAGCTACAGCTGTACGATCGTGTGTGTGCTGGAAACAAGAGCACAGGTGAGACGCTGCAACTGCACGCCTTGGTATACCTTCAAGTTTAAACACCTAGCTTAGTATTTACACAAACACCCAAACACTCTGTACATCTCTTCCCCCACCCACTCTGACCCCTCCCCTCCTGGCCACACCCCCTTGCCCCCACCCACTCTGGCCAGGCCACGCCTCTGAGCTGGCGGGACTGCTGGTGGAGGTGCGTGCCCTGAGGGCGCAGCTGCACGGGCAGCTAGCGGCGGTGGGGGCGGAGCCACGGCCCACGGTCCTAGTGCCCGCCAGCCCGCTGCGCGACGCCCTCTACAGGAGGCAGCTGATGCACGGTGAGGCCAACGTCTGCATCCATTACTCCTGCCTGTTTTCCCAACATCTGCATCCATTACTCCTGCCTGTTTTCCAACGTCGGCCTCCACAGCTCTGTGATGGAGCCGAACAGGAAGTGAATCGTGATCACAACTGTGATTGTACAACAGCAGATGATTTTTGTGGTGTGTAATCAAAGTCCCACTGAGTGCAGTTTTAATGAGCGCTGAGAACGATTTACCTAGAACTGTAATGCATAACACTGCTGTGAGTGCATGTATACGTGCTTGCGCGTGCGTGTGTGTGTACGTGTGTGCGTGCATGGCGTGTTAACCTGCATGTGGGGTGTGTTCTGCAGACCCGTCTCCCTCCCCTCCTGTGCGGGACGTCGGTCCGTTCCCCGCGGGGCCGCCCTACTCCCCGTATTCCGAGCTGGAGGAGATCTCGCTCAGCGCCAACGGTGTGGGCATGCTACATGCTAACAGCACTCACCTACCCAACAGTGTGGGTATGCTACATGCTAACAGCACTCACCTACCCAACAGTGTGGGTATGCTACATGCTAACAGCACTCACCTACTCACTTACACCTCTCAAACAAGCCTCTCCTGGTTACTTCAGTAGTTTTGGACCTTAACAGTCCACAATTTCTCCGCCTCCTCTGCGTTTCTCAGACTCTCTGGAGCCCCACGCAGAGCTCGAAGGGGAGGCCCCGGACGGTTCTTTCGCCAACCGGAACGGGCGCCACGCCGTGGGGCACGTCGACGACTTCAGCGCCCTGCAGCAGCAGGTCCTGGAGGGCAGGGGCCTGGTGCAGCGGATGGAGGCCACGCTGCAGACGTGCCTCCACGCCGCCACGATGGAGGTCGACGCCGCCCAGGTGCAGACCCCACCTCCACCCTCCGGGCCGCCATATGTCATATAAAACAAAGATTATGGACTCAAATGCTACAAGAATTAGATTATTTTTGTATTGTCATTACTCTAATGAAGGTGAACATTTCCGCTTGTTTACTGGTCTTTAGTGCCCCAACATCCCCCTGTCTGTCCCTCTCTGTCCCTCTGGTCCACCAGGCTCTGGACTATGCAAGCATGAGAACTCTGCTAGCCAACACGAAGACACTGGGCCAGATTCTGGAGGAGGCCGTCTCTCTGCTCAAGATGTTCTGGAGGGCGGCACTACCCAGCAGTGATGGCGCTGCCCATCTGCTGCAGAAGGTGGCCGGTTCTCCTCAGTCTGTTTATACAAAACACATCCTGTCAATTGTGAAACCTTGGGGTGTAAGAAACAGGAGCACCGGCTCATTAACCGCTGTGACTGACGATGTACGTGTGCGTGTTTCCAGGAGCAGTCGATGAGGGAGGAGATCCGTTCTCTGCGTTTGAAGTTAGCAGAGCAGGAGGAGGTTCTTCAGAGCACCATCCAGAGGCTGAGGAGCACCAACCGCTCCAAGGAGAGCATGGAGACCTTCATCGTCAACCAGCGTCAGTGTCCCACACACACACACACACACACACACACACACCCAGCAGCGTCAGCTCCGACAAACACTAGGCTGCGGTCATAACCGTATTTCAGCGGTATGGACAGGGCCGGTGAGGAGTGTGTGGTGAGTGTCTGTGAGTAATCGCTCCTCTTTCCACACCAGTGTCCAGGACCCGGGATGTGCTGAAAAAAGCCAGGACCAATCTGGAGGTGAGAGGCCTTTAGCTGCCTTTGTTCACCTGTGTGGATTCTGCTGTCTTGTAGCAACACCGTGTGTTAAGATCCGTGTGCGCAGGGACGAGGCCTTGTTGTCCTTTGTCCCCCTGTCCTCACTTTGTGTGTCTCTTGCTCCTCCCTTCTACCTTTTCTTGCTCTCTCTCTCTCTCTCTTTCTTTGTCTGTGTTTCTCTCTGTGAGTGAATCCAGAAGAACGAGCTCAGGATTTCCACTTTAAGCTCCTCCTCTTCCTCCTCCTCTCGCCACGGTAACGGTCCGGTCTGTGCCGTGCCACGTGCACCCTCTCCGTCTCTGCTTGCGCTGCCTCTGACCTCGCTGCTTTTCCCATGACATCACTTCCTCTTCCTCTTCCTGTCAGCTCTGTCCCAAACCTGTCATGATCTCCTATACTGTCTCTTTGCGTTTTAAACTCTGTGGTTAAAATGGCAACATTAGCTGCTAAGGTTAGCAGGCCATTTGACACCTTGATAAAAAAAAAAAAAGAAATATTTACAGACCTTATAAAAGTGGAAGGAAGGGCTCACAAGGTATGTGGGCGGAGTCATAAATATCAGTAATAGGAACACAGCAATACTGAGAGCATTTACACTTCTAACAGGAGATTAATGGCCTGCAACGTACTGAAAACCAGACATAGTTACACAAAACCAGACATAGTAACACAAAACCAGACCTTTCTAACGACATTTATCCACCAACATATTAATTATAAATTGTCCACATCTACCACCTGGATCCATTCTTACCCATCTGCTTCCATAAACCATGAAGCAAATCATCAGTATTAACAGACTAATGGACTGGCGGTCACATGCTAAATGATACCAGCAGAATGACAGCTCAGTGTTAGCGCATGCTACCGAGCAGTCGGCCTTTACTGTGGGAAGCTCGGATCGGATATGCTTGGACGGACCTTCCTGCCGGGTCTGAATGCTTCAACGCCGGCCCCTTCTCTCAACAGGACGGCGGGCTTTACCCCGGATTAGCGTTAAATCTGCTGTCACGTCGATGTTTTACGCCGCTGTTTCTCTCACTTCCTGTCCAGGTAAAGTCCCCAAAGCTGCCTACCCAAAGTCTTCTGATTGGGTTGGCGTGACCCCTGAGGTCACTGCGAAGCAGGACAGGAAGTGCCTTCTCAAAGCGACCTCCTGAACCAGCCAAGACGAGACACCTCCTCTCCACCTCCCTGCCTTACCCCCTCCTCTTCTCTCCTCAACTCCCTCTTCCCCTTCCCTGATCTCTCCATACCTCAACTGAAGAAAGAAAAAAAGAAACGACTCAGTCAACCTGTGGTTTTGCCTTGTGCAACGGAAGATGCTTTGTGGATGGTGTTGCGTGCGTCCTGGTTGCCATAGAATGTTTTTCCTCGCCATGGCAAACCTACGGACGGTTCAAAAGTGTGGTTGCATGTTAGTGCCGTGTTCGTGAGAAGACACGTGCACGTTGATAATCCGCATAAGACACATAAAGAAACTAACATCTAATAGAGCAGAAATGCTGCCACTGGACACAAATCGCACAGTGTTGGCAGTTTGCCATTTATGCTAAAGCTTTCGTTTTTTTGTTTGCTTTGCAAATGACTGCCAGCGAATCCCTTTGAGAAACTCAGGGATTTTAGGCAAGGAAACAGTATAAGCTAAACGTTTTTTGTGAGAGGCTGTCTGTGAGTGGCTCACTGACCGTTCTGCTCTCTAGAGCACAGACCTAACGGGTGCCTCCAGTCAAAACTCAGTCAGCAATCGCCTGACACAGTGCCCTCTAGCGTTGAGCACGGGGAGCAGAAATCACTTTAGCGTTGTAGAAGTTTTTTTTTAAAATCGCTGCAGATCGAAGCCCCAGCAGCACGTTAACGGAGCTTTACCGCTCCCGAGAGAGGTTCACGCGAGCATGTGCAATAAGTTGTGCCAGTTTTCATCAGCAGTGAAGTTTTTTTATTTCCTGAAGCTTAAAGACCGTCGGTGCAATATTACGACTAGTATTATTACGATTATTAATCATCCTTTAAAACTACTGATGTTCTTGGACAGTATTTGCATGGTGGAGATAGAAAAGGAAAATAGCTCCTTTGTGTTGTACGGTGAAGCTCGCCAGTACTTGCCAAAGTTTGATGTAGTTTCTTCGTTTTCACCTCGTCCGTACCATTACCTGAGGAGTTTGTCTGATCTTTTTTTGTTAAATGTTCAGCGTGAAACCCTCATATAGTGCCATTATAACAACTTGTTTGGAATTCTTAAACGGAGGTGACATTTCAGGCATGTCGTGATTCAAGCTGGAAATACTGCAAACTAGTTGGGTCGTGAAGGTATAGAATCTTCTGTTTAATGTTCATTAGCGAATATATGGAATAGGTGATTGGACCAAAATACATTGTGGTTATTACACAAAGCAGTTTTGCGCCACTGGTCTCAAGATGTTGAGGGCATGAAAATGAGAAATTGGGCATTTACCAGTTTAGCATCGTCCTCGTGAGTTTGAAAGCGTCATAACCTTCTCCATGTCTGCTGAAACGGTGACAAACTTTGGCAAGGACCCGGTGGGACCAATGTTAACCTACTGATGCCACGATGAAGTACCCAGTCACGGTTTGAGGTGTTCCTTGCTAGCTGCTCGTAGATAGCTGCTGTTACATGTCTATTTTTTTCCTTCACAGCGCTGTATATAACCTGCTTTTTGATGCAGTGTCATTGTGTGGTTCACTATGTTAAGTGTTCTCTCTCTCTCTCTCTCTCTCTCTCTCTCTCTCTCTCACACACACACACACGCACGCACGCGTGTTCAGTATCTGGGTAGCCGTGCAATACCAACACTTCTAATGTCAAGGTTAATCCTTCATTTTGAACTGGTCTGCTACTTTCAGCTTCAGCTTTCTGAGTGTCTGTCCGCAAATAAATGCTCCTGTGTACATTTGCCTAGTTACAAGTAAGTAGACTATACTAAAGCAAGATTGAGATGCCTTGCACCATGATCCTTAAAGAGGATTGTAATGTAGTGTTTTTTTCATAGCCCCGTTGCTATAAAGCTTCAGGAAATGTTCCTTTGCTCTGCATTTAAGCCAGAAAAACTGTATAGTTAATTATCAGCAGCAAAATAGAGAAATACAATCTTGGAGCTGTTGCTTGTTGGTTATCGTAGATTGTGGCATGTTTCAAGAGTCACATGTCTGATATTGTTTGTGCACTGCACTGTTTGGATCAGGATTATTTTGTCAATAGGAAAAATGCCAGACCCATGAGTATTTTGCCAAAAACAAATCGAACAAATATTTCTAAATATAATGGGGCCTTTTACCGCACGATCAGATAGCGACAGCCTGAAGACCGTTCCTATGAGACAGACTGACTTTCGGCGTAACTGCTTCAGCTACTGGTATTTTGGGAATGAGCCAAGGATTTGATTTAGAAAGATTTGAAGATTACCAAAGCCAAGCCATTTTTGAAAGTGTAAATTTGAGTGCAGAGCAATTCAATTTGAGCTGAAGCAAAGCCCCAGTGTCAGCGGGACATGCGCAGTAACCAGCAACAGAGCAGTGTGACCTTGTGTTTCCCAGAACTGTATGATGTGTATATACTGACTGAACTGTTTTGTTGACATGGAAACAAATGTATTTGTGTCATGCAATAAAAGGTCACAGATCCATTTCGAGTCTTGGTGCCTGTTGTCCTGGTATTTTGCAGAGAAATTTAAATTAGAATTGTTGTAAATGTTTTACTGTTATAAATCCAGTATATTTCCTTCAAATATACTGCAGTTTCAAAGCTACAAGGACAACTAATATTTCTAAACCCCAAGAGGACAGTGCAGTGACATATCTGTTTGCTGTGAACGTATAATAATGTTCAAGTCAGTCTTGTTTAATGCTAAACTTCTATACATGGCAGTTCTGTCCAACAATGAATACGGAGTTGACTTTGGGATAAAGCTGACTGTAGCTAGGCTGAGCTAAACCCTGGGTCAGGGGTGCCGTTTTGAGTCCTAAAGACGGTCACAAATCTTTCGTCCCGAATTTGACACTGCGCGCAGCAGAAGAGGCACTCTGGAGGGACTAGACACTCTTCTCACTCAGAAACGATGATCTGCAATAGGCTGTATCCGTTATTTCATTTGCAAACAAAGTCAAAATAATTACATAAAAGGCATAGCTCAACAAAAGATGTTGCACTGATTGAAAGCATAGAAACACTAAATACAACTGTTTGCATCCTGTAAAAGACCATAGTTCAAAAGCAATCACCACATCACAACAATATATTTTTAAATTCCTTTCTCTTGGGATACTGTGAATAAACAATTCTGCTACATCTTTGAAGCAAATCAATTTTAACCCAAAGTAACTCAAATCTATACACTCAAAGGCATAAAACTGTTGGTGAACATCAGTTTAAAACATCACAAATCACTGAACAAAATGTCAGGCTTGTAACCGTCTGCAGTAAATTTGGTGCAGATTAGCATCCAGAACCTCTTTTTTTGACATAGTAATCCAGAACCTGTTTTTTGACCTAGTAATCCATAACCTTTAAAACAAGTGCACACACATCTACTAAAGACCTCATATCTAGGACAACCACCAGTAAATGTTTGTCACACCATGATGGTATACACAGTAAACCAACATTCTGCATACGTAACAACAGCAAACAGCACGCGCAAATAAATAAAAGAATTGTACAGAATCGGAACTGGGCGTGGGTAGAAACAGTGCTTTATCCAGCCAGAGCCTGCAGTTCAAGGTCTGTGCACTGCATAGTTGAACTGAAAGCTTGCTGCCTGAGCTCCTCACAGTGAAAACATGGTTAAAGTGCTCACGTGATGGCGTCGGAAGGCAAGGGCGTAGGGCCGCCCGCCCCACACCCGCACCACCAGTGCACCTAGCCCTAATAAACGCTATAGAGTTTACAGTGATTAAAAAACTGCACTTCTATTTTTTTTTATTTATTATTTTTTTTTGCTTGGACGGCATGATGCAGGTTTAAACCATTTTGGAGAAATTCCAAAGCCCTTTCAAACTTAAAAGACCTCCTTTTGCATGCGACAGCTCGACCTTTGACCCTCTGTCTTTCAATCTTAATTCCTGCTGCTCAACGCCACGTCCATTAAGCCCGGGTTGTTCTCCGAGCAGACATTATAATGCAACAACTGCTTGTTTAAATAAAGTCAAACCGTAAAAAGCAATTAAAATTACACCCGTTATAAAATTCAGTCATGAATTAACCTGCGATTACATTTCGGAGGATAGAAATTAAAGCATGCCAGATTTTCTGGGAGTTATAGCAACTCTTAAAATATACAGCCCATTTTAGGTGAGCTGGAGGGGGTTACAACACACACGTGCTCACACACACACACACACACACACACACACACTCTTCTTTAGCAAGCGTGGGCGGTTGTCAGAAGTGCTGTAAACTGGGTGAGTATCACAGGAAGTCCTGTGATGTTCAAACCTAGATGGGCTTGTACAGCAGAGAGGTGACATACTTCTTCTTATATCTGTGAGTCGCGCTGAGGACCATCACACCATCCTACAGAACGAAGGAGAAAGAAAGACAGAAGAAGAAAACGGTAGTAATACTAGTACTACATCATTACACATTGTACAAGGTAATGAAATATCAGAGTGATTAGACACTTTCATTTCCACACGCAAGGGCAGCTGTTTGCGGTGTGTGTGCATGGCCCCATATACCTTTATAGACAGTGCATACAGATGGTTGAGCATCACGTGGTTGGGTTCAGGCAGCAGTGCTGGATCACACTACAGACGGAGTACAAAGAGATCCGTGACTTCAGTCTCGTAGCAGACACGGCACGTTAACACGGCTTCCGATTACTGACGCGAGGTGGACTCACCGACACGTTCGTGTCTTTGTTGAGGATGACCTGGAGGAGGTGGGGGGGGAGGATGGGCGGGGCCTTGAAGCGCTCCTCCGGACGGAACATGTACACCTCCTGCCCGTATGGTCCTGGTGGAGAACTGGACAGGTCTACAGAGGGAATTCCAGCGCATTTAAGACACGGCGGGCCTTCTCTTCACAGTTAAGAAGACTTGTAATGCTTTAAACCTATTGAGAAGCAATTGTGGCTCCGGTGTACATATGTGGTCACTGATGTCCTTAAAACTCTGAACTAGGACTGAAGAACGGTCGACTCTCACCTGAGGAGTCGGAGCACTCCAGCGAGTCCACCTGCAGCGCATCGAACACCTCAAAGTCCGATTTCTTCACCTGGATCAGGTTGTTGATGGTGCCCATCTGACTGGTCACCACTGGCTGCAGACCAGACCAGAGCAGCTCAACTCACACAAACCGTCTGTGCTACACAATTAAAAGTCCTCGAGATGATTGTGATTTGTTATAGTTTTGCGATGTACCTCAGAAGAGTCATGCACCCACTGGCCATCCACGAAGAACTTGTACTGATACTCCCCCTCAGGTAATTCCAGGATCGCAACAAAGTCGTTATGGCTTTTGTGTGGCATAATAAAAAAAACAACAACCAGAACAAAAAGAAATATTACACAGGGATCAGCCTTTTCAGGATTTACCTATAGAAACATGACAATTGTTGGAATAGGACAGCGAATTTGGCAGGACACATTATTTATAAATGTGCAGAAAACATTTGGAGTAATATTTAAAAAATATATTTTTTTAACTGCACAGTTCTCTTGGGGCTAGACTGACGTTCCCCAATTGAATTTGGGTCTTTATAGGCGTCTAGATGCATTTTAGACCAGCCACCTTTTATTGAGGGGGATCTTGGTACTCCAGTTGTTGAAGGAGCCTGAAATGTAGACCTCTTTGCCGCCACCCCCCCACCGAATGACTGTGGGGCGAGCTTGTGGGCCTGTCTTTACCAAATCATCTAGATCTGGAGGGAAGTCCTTCTCCCCTGTGGCCTGGAATGACACAAATGCTATCTTTAAATTCCATCTCTGCATGGCTGATATGAGCCTTGGCCACACAATCCATTACCGCTGGTGAACATTTGAAGCTGTAGTGTTGTTCATACTTTTGTATCAGGGCCATGAGTGTTGAAGATGTTTGGGTCATCTGTGCTGTCCACCATCTTGCTGGGTTCATGGTCTTTGTGGCTTCCACCACTGTCTGAACGATGGGCTTTTGCCCCGTGTCGGTCACCGGACACACGGTCACTGGTGTTGCCCATGGTTTACCAACCTAGACACAGGATTGCGTCTCTCCTGCACACAGCCATTATGAATCCAAAGTCTAAATTACCATTCAAACTGAACTTGAAGAATGAGAAGCAAACTAGTGTGTGAAGAAGTTGTTCGCTCTAGTCTCAGTTTATTAATCCAAAACCATTGCTCGCCTCTCCAAGGCGTTTAATTGCAATGATGTGATGGCGACGATGGTGTAGCTACGATATCTAAAGCTAACGCGAATGGGCAAATGTTTCACTGTTCTATTAAGTAGATTTTACATACGTGGCAAAGGCACAAATCGTACAGTGATAATCAGAAACCATGTTAGATAGCCGAAAGGAAAAGAAAGACCTCCAACACAGCATACTTTGCTAACAAGTTAGCTAGCAGACGCCGAGTTACCTCAACAAACTAGTTAGCTAAGTGCTAAACCCAGCGTTAGCATTGACTTTTTGATAGCTAGGGGGTTAAAAATACCACACGTCCATAAATAGGGCTGTGCAATATATTTTGAAATTCAAGTATCAAGTCAATTCAAATATATTCAGATATAAAGCACTCTTACCAGTGAAACAAAAGTTTATTTAATCCGATGTGCTTCCTGTTCCAACTCCAACAACATTCTTGAAAGCTTACTCGATGTCTACGGGACGCCGGATATCCAAAATACAACACTTTGAAACGCTTTCCTGTACTAAAACGCGTCCCAAGCTCCGTTTTTAGATAAAGATAATAATTCATAAAGAACTGATCATTTGACTGCCAGCCTTTCTTGGAGTCTGGGCCTGTGATGAAGTTTGGGACCCTTGGGCTACTAATACAACCACAATCTCCATTATTAGTATATGAACATTTGTGTTTGTTTATCTTAATTATTTATTTTATATTAAAATTGGGAAAAATTACAATCTAACAAAGATGTCAGTATTGGTGTTCCTGTTAGTGTGAACAAAGTGCTGCTATTCTGATGAGTCCACTGCTTGGTCTCTTGTGGTGCTCTTCTTTGAGTCAACACATAATAGGAAAAAGAAAAAATAGCCTTAACTTTCAGTCTTAAATGGGGTTTACATTAAAGAATAGACAAAGGTTTTTAGACTGACTTAATAACTTCCCAATAGTTTTTTTGTTTGTTTATTTTGTTATTTTGTCAAAAGACCAGCCGGTATCAAAATCTTGTTAAAAGATTGTTACTGGGTTGAATCTATGTAGCTTGCTAGTGAACTAGTAATCTAAATGTGAATTCTTTATTTGTTTACAATCATATAAAAGCCAAAGCCAACTTTTTTTTTAGATTTTATCAGATGACGCAAGGGACGTAGATATAAGGCGTCATGGGTCTCTGCTAAGGAAGGACCTCCAGAAGGGGGTGTTCCAGACATCGCCAGCTCATTTTTATCCAAACTTAATAGGAAATGTGTTCAAATACATATAGATATGTTGCCGTTTGAACGAAGAGCAAACTGTAATTTTCATATTTGTAAAAACAAAAAATACGAGATAATATAGGTTATTTGTTTTAAAGTTGCTGACTAGCTATTTACGCGTCTCAGTTCATTCAGGACCTCGCAAAGTCGTAAAGTCGTTCAGACATGGAATCTAAAAAGCATCGGCGGTCCAGAACTCGGTCCCATTCCAGGGAAAGAGAAATAACTAAAATTAGAACAGTCAGATCACGGTCTCCGGAGGACAGACATGGTCGAAACCGGTCGCCTGTAAAAAGTTCTCGAAGACGAGCTCGGTCAGAGAGCGGTAGTTCAAGTAGTGGCCATTCCACAGGGCCCAGCGGACCTAAAGGCATAACAACTGCGTATTCCAGTGGCAAACGGGGAACAGGAGACCACAAGTCAGGTGGCAGATTTCAAGGCAGAAACAGGTATGTAACTAACACCTTTCAACACGATAAAAGACCAAATGTGCTTTTACTGCAAAACTGTGAGGCTAGCTTTAGCTTTACTTGCTAATATACTGTGTCTGTCTGTTAGCTCGTCACCCGACGACCAGAGAGAGAAACACAAGGAGATGAGTGGGATGAACGAAAAGGGAGACCACAGACGAAGCAGAAGCTCATCTCGTTCAAGCACGCGCTCCGGCGTCGAGAGACGGAAGGTGAAGGAAGACGATAACAGCGACAGGTGGAAAAGGCGTAGGAGCGTAGAGCGCCAGAGCAGGAGCCCCAGCAGAGAGAGGGATGATCGGGAAAGGAGGAGAAGCGAGGAGAGGGAGAGAGATCGCGACAGATGGAGAGACAGGAGCAGAGGGAGAGGCGATCGAGACAGATGGAGAGACAGGAGCAGAGGGAGAGGCGAGCAAGATGGGAGTGGGGACAGACGACAGAGGAAATCGCGGTCGGGATCCTCTGCCTCGTCCGCCTCGTCCGGTTCTGATCAGGAGGACAAAGACGGGGACCAGGGCCCCTTGTCCGTCAAAGACGAGCGGAAGAGACAGAAGGAGCTGCTGAAGGCTCTAGAGACGCCGGAGGAGAAGCGAGCTCGCCGGCTGGCCAAGAAAGAGGCGAAAGAGAGGAAGAAGAGGGAGAAGATGGGCTGGAGTGAAGAATACATGGGCTACACCAACGCTGACAACCCGTTTGGGGACAACAACCTGCTGGGCACCTTCAAATGGCAGAAGGTGAGCGGATCAACTGAGCTCTAGATAATGACCGGCTCATTTAAATTTAATTTTAAAAATTGCCTTGAAAGGGAAGCCCTGATTGTGTGTGTGTGTGTGTGTGTGTGTGTGTGCGCCCTGCAGGCTCTAGAGAAGAAGGGAATAGGGCATTTGGGAGAGAAGGAACTGAAGGAGAGAAACAAACGTATCCAAGAAGACAACCGCAGGGAGCTGCAGAAGGTCAGATGTTCTCATGTTCTAACCGCTACGTTGCGTGTGACGCCGGTGCCGGCGTGTACAAGCGCTGCTTGCGCATATTGTTTCATAAAAGCGTTGGTGGCGTGTGTGGGCATGTTTGTTTAGGTGAAGCAGTTGCGTCTGGAGCGAGAGCGGGAGAAGGCCATGCGCGAGCAGGAGCTGGAGATGCTGCAGAGAGAGAAGGAGGCGGAGCATTTTAAAACATGGGCGGAGCAAGAGGACAACTTTCACCTCCATCAGGCTAAGCTAAGGTGAGTGACAGCACAAAGTCCCGCCCACTAAGCTACCCAAGGAGAGACGCGACGTGAAATTTCCCGGTCCGGGGATTGAACCAGGGTCCATACACGTCAGGGCGGCCTCGTGCTGCTCTTTGCTGGTTTTTACGCACATCTGCGCTGATCGCACTATCCGTCTGCGTCTCGCCACCGCGCAGGTCGAAGATCCGCATCCGAGACGGCCGGGCCAAGCCCATCGACCTGCTGGCCAAGTACATCAGCGCCGAGGACGACGACCTGGCCGTGGAGATGCACGAGCCCTACACGTTCCTGAACGGCCTCACCGTCACCGACATGGACGACCTGCTCGAAGACATCAAGGTGTGTGTCCTGCTGGCCGTTTTGTATAGCGGCTTTTCAGGGATGCGTTTGAGACAGTTTTTTTTTTTTTTTTAACATTGTTCTGACAGCACTACAGAATGACGGACATGTGACCTGGAAATATAAAGCATTTTGCACACGTAGACTACATGTACCTGGAGTTGTATTCGATTTCGTTTACATTCACGGTTACGTCTTCAGCATCTAGCAGGCACTCTTACCCGTCATCTCCTAGAATGTGTCCTAGATTTAAATGTCCGCACCCTGATTTGGGCTTGTGTGCTGCAGGTCTACATGGAGCTGGAACAGGGGAAGAACGTGGATTTCTGGAGGGACATGACCACCATAACGGAAGACGAGATCAACAAACTCCGCAAGCTGGAGGCGTCGGGGAAGGGGCCAGGTTCATCTACACACCCAGCGACCTCACCCAGGACCTCCACCCCTTTACCTCACCCAGCACCTCCACCCCTTTACCTCACCCAGCACCTCCTCTCCTGCAGGAGACCGGCGCGAGGGCATCAACACGTCCGTGAGCAAGGACGTGCAGTCCATCTTCAAGGGCAAGACGTACAGTCAGCTGCAGGCGCTGCACCTGAACATCGAGGGGAAGATCCGGGCGGGCGGCTCCAACCTGGACGTGGGCTACTGGGAGAGCCTGCTTCAGCAGGTGCGCGTCTACATGGCACGGGCCAGGTACGCACGCACACAGCCTCGCTCCACCCTCTCCACCCTGCTACACCACCTTCACTGGCTCCTTCAACAGTTCACTTGTGCTTTAGGTGTGCAAATGTACTTTTTGGTTTAGAAATTCACTAAATATTTATATATATATAATAAAATATATCTAAAATGGGTTTTTAATATAAAAGTTTTATATAATGATTTGGCATGCGCATAAATATTCCTGCTAGTCTTTTTTGGCCAATGGGGCGTCTGCCAGTGACTCTGTTCTCCTGCTTCGCTCCTGTTGCCGTGCAGACTACGGGAGAGGCACCAGGACGTGCTCAGGCTGAAGCTGTACAAGCTGAAGCAGGAGCAGGGAGTGGAGAGTGAGCCACTCTTCCCCATCATCAAGGAGGAGCCCAGGAGTGAGGAGGCGCTGTGAGTTACTCCTGTCCCTTACTGCTCCTGTCCCTTACTGCCCTTCCTTATTTACAGTTATGTAACATTATAAAATCATGAACTTAAACATTTATAAGTGATTAAACTTTATAATGACAAGAGTTGTCGTCCATTCTTTTCTATTTTCCCCCCTGTAGCACACAAGGGGCGGAGCCGGAAGCAGGAACGTCCATGGGCTCTCCCTCCGAAGCCGCCGCCCACACTGCGCGGGGGGCGGGGACAAAAGAGGGGGAGGAGGAGCAAAGGGGCGGCTTACCGAGCGGAGGAGACGAGGGGCCGTCCGCGGTCCTGTCCCGTCCGCCCAGGACGTCCGATGACCCGGCGGGAGGAGGCGGAGGAGAGGGGGAGGAGGGCGGAGAGGAGGGCGGAGAGGTGGAAGCGGTGCTGACCGAGGAGGACCTGATCCAGCAGAGCATGACTGAGTACGACTCTGGCCGATACAGCCCCACCCTGCTGCAGCCCAGCGAGCTGCCGCTGGACACGCACACGCTGGACGCAGACGAGGACCTGCAGCGTCTCGTCCTGGCACGGCGCCAGCTGCAGGTCACGGGTGGGTGTGGCATAGCTCGCACACAGCACACACACAGCACACACAGCACACACACACAGCACACACACAGCACACACACAGCGCACACACAGCGCACACACAGCGCACACACACAGCGCACACACACAGCACACACACAGCACACACACAGCACACACACAGCGCACACACAGCGCACACACAGCGCACACACACAGCGCACACACACAGCGCACACACAGCGCACACACAGCGCACACACAGCGCACACACAGCACACACACAGCACACACACACAGCACACACAGGCGTATACATATATATACGTGTATTACCTTTATCATTATCGTGTGATACGGGCGGCTTTGTGCAGTTATGAAAGAACGAGTGTGTGATGCTCTCTCTCTCTCTGCCCCGCCCCCCCCCCCTACTCTTCTCTGCTTCGCCCCCCTCTACCCCGTTGCCCAGGCGATGCCAACGAGAGTGCAGAGGACGCGTTTGTGCGGCGGGCCAAAGAGGGCATGAGCGGAGACGAGGCCCAGTTCAGCGTCGAGCTCCCGCTCACGGGCAAGATGTACCTCTGGGCGGACAAGTACCGTCCCCGCAAGCCGCGCTTCTTCAACCGCGTGCACACGGGCTTCGAGTGGAACAAGTACAACCAGACCCACTACGACTTCGACAACCCGCCTCCCAAGATCGTGCAGGGCTACAAGTTCAACATCTTCTACCCGGACCTGATCAACAAGCGCTCCACGCCGCAGTACTTCCTGGAGCCCAGCCCCGACAACAAGGACTTCGGCGTGCTGCGTTTCCACGCGGGGCCGCCCTACGAGGACATCGCCTTCAAGATCGTCAACCGCGAGTGGGAGTACTCCCATCGCCACGGTTTCCGCTGCCAGTTCGCCAACGGCATTTTCCAACTGTGGTTCCACTTCAAGCGGTATCGCTACAGGCGCTAGAGGGGATCCAGCGCCGCGGGGCCTCCCGGGGGCACTTCCAGGGGCGTCTTCTGTCAACACGTGTGGGTTGCCTGCTGTTCGATGGCGGGTTTCGAAGGTTACCGAGAAAACTGATGGGTTGTCTCGCTGAAGCCTGTAGTGGTTATAATGCATTAGTTTTGGTAGTGACCCGGAAGCTCTTGAATGGTTATAATGCATTAGTTTTGGTAGTGACCCGGAAGCTCTTGAATGGTTATAATGCATTAGTTTTGGTAGTGACCCGGAAGCTCTTGAAACACGCACGCATACATGATGGATATTTCCGTGGGGTCAATAGGGAAATAAACGTTAGCTTGTACCGTCAGTGACCGCAAATCAAGTGATATATGTTTCTGCCTGAGCACTGCCGCCCCCGTGTGCCAACTGTACGCCCCCCTTAGCAAGCGCTAAAGTTTTAGATATTGCTAATATTGTGTTGATCCAGTTACTCTTTCCCAAAACTTGGCATTTTCCACTTTTGAAAGAAATAAAATATCTTTTCTTAATCTGTGCCTCTGTGTTTGTATGCCAGTTGGTTAAGAAAAAGTACAGATTTTTTTTCTTCAATTTCTTTAACAGAACAAGTACATTGTGATCAAAGTTTGTACAAAACGGCGGAATTACAATGTTAAAAGTTCACATTTTCTTGCGATTTCATTTCGAAAAAATGTCCCCTCACCCCCCCCTTACAGTTAGAACGTTAAAAAGGTTGGAGCCCTCGTAACTGAAGTCACGTCTGTCACGGGCAGGAAGCTGGAAGCTGGACAGGTTGTTCCTGCTCCGTCTGCCCCACCAGGGTCACCCTGATCCAGGCCTCCAAAGCCACAGGCAGGGGGTCCAGACGCGGACGTTTTGAGTGCTCCATTTCGAGCGGCGTGTTACGCCACAAAGGCTCAACTTCAGTTTGAAGTCTTAATTCAGACATCAGACCGTCTGATCCAAGTGTCCCTCAAGGGTCCCTGCTGAATGTTCAGTATATTGGTACTGAAGCGCTGACACTGATTCAGCATGTCTGAACACCAGGATGTCCCAGACCTCCCACAGTCCATCTGTCCACATGGTGTCTGGCTCACGTTCCTGAATTAGTAACATTACACTGCGCTTATAACCTTTCCAGTACATTGAGTTCCCTTTTTTTTTTGCCACCTTAAGAAGGATGTCACTATGGTTACTGCGGGCGAACACACAAAGGTCTCTCAAAAGCGGGCCGAGAAAAGCCCAGAGTGAAGTGTAAAAACTGCGGACTCATCGTGGTACCGTCGGGTTTTACGATTCCAGACTGTCCCAAACGTGCGTTTATTATATTATCGTTTCTCCATCACGCTTGTCCATTAAGGTCTACGTTATGTATGGTGCAGGGCGTGTTTACACTGAACCGGGGAGTCCACGCCAAACTCGAACATCTCGTCTATGTGTGGGCCTGGTTCAAACCGTCCTTCTCCTCTGCACTTGAGAACGCGAAGCTTCTGTTGTGGTTGTTATTGCTGCTGCTCTCTCTGGCTGCCGAGTCTGGGACGAACGACTGTCCCTGTTCGTGTCCACAGCGTCCCGCTACGTGAAAGTGTCCTTTGTAGAAGTTCCAAATCATCAGCCCTGTCAGTGCTAACGACAGGAGGACCACCATCACCTGCAGCGCCACTAGGGTGCGCTCTTCTCCCTGCCTACGTGCCTCCCACTTCCAAGTCTCCCCCGCGGAGCCGCCGCCCCACCCGGACGCCGGTCTCAGCTCGTACGTGACGTTCTGGGTGACGTAGTCCTTGCCGTGGGAGGACTCCACGCAGCCGCAGGTGTAGCGGCCGGCGGCGGAGGCCGAGGCGTTGAGGATGACCAGGCCGTCCGGGTGGATGTGGAGGGTGTCGGAGCTGACGGCCGGGTGTCCGTCTATGTGCCAGCGCACCTGGGCCAGGTTGGAGCCTGGGAGGCACTGCAGCTTAATGCTGAACCCTGGGAGGAAGGACACGTTCACAGCCTCAGTGCCACCTGTAATAATAATAATAATCTTTATTTGTATAGCACCTTTCATACATACTCAAACATGTAAAGGGATGTTTACACATAGTTAACATGATAACACGTAGGTGTAAGTATTTAGTTGTAATGGGCTTGTGTATTCAATGTTTAAGCAGAAATGAATCCTCTAAGGTTCTTATAATCCATGTGAAAGTTCATCTCTTAACATACCCACTAGGGGGCAGCGGCTAGCATTCCCGTCCATGAGACTCTGAACCACCTGACTGTAAGAGAGAAAGAATTGTGGACATAGGAAAAACGTAATGGCCAAAAAGTTTGTTTTCTTGCTGCTCAGTGTGGGCGACACGAGAGAACCTTCCCACCGCACTTCTGGAGCGTTGTACATCCCAACACCCCCTTAATCTGGAAATGCTGCCTCCATTGTGTGGACCAATGACAATGCTGCAAAGCTAGCGTCTCCTGAGACGCTAATGTCTCGACTCCTCACCTGTGTCTCTCTGGGCGAACGCTGCCTGTGCCTACGCACTCCTTAGCGACGAGGTCCCAGCCGCAATACGGGTCTCTGGCCAGCACACAGTCCAGACAGGACCCGTAAAGGTGGCATGAGCTCAGCGGGACTTGTCCCGCCGCCACCTCCGACCCAGCGTACAGCAGGACCTGAGGGAACGCGCGTCAAGAGTGGACCTGGATCCAGTGGATCTGTGACGCAATGATCTAAAGAACCCGAATGTAAAAACGGGTCTGATCTCTTGGCCCAACGTATGATCGGGCGCAAGACTCACCTCCGTACTGGAGAGGCGAAGGATTTTTACAGGCTCGGACTGCTGAAAGACCTGTATCTCCTCTATTATTACCATCTCGCCATCGTAGTTCACGGCCTTCAGCACCGAACCGCTTTCTGTCACACACACACGTGCACACAAACACATCAAGGATCTCATTTTTGTTTACAAACATGATCTCATCTTACATATCTAATCTCATCTTTCTTTCTTACATATATATATATATATATATATATATATATATATATATTATAAACATATACATCTCACTTTTCCTCAGATTTTGTCAGCTGAATACTGTTATGTGTAAGTAATTAATACCTGTCCCGATGAACATGACTTCATGACGGCTTCCGTCCAAGGCAGTTGTACTGGCCACGACTATACGCGTAAACGCAGGTCCTTTTATAACCAGAAGGGGGCGATCATCGATTGGCTGCACTGCCTGGTCCATAAGCGGCCTGTCTCTGATAAACTGAAGGGTTTTGTCAGGCAGATCCAGAGACTTAAGAAACCCCTTCTCTCTGGCTTCGTTATTAATACACTACAGATGTTGAGGAAAGAAAAACAGAAAACACAAATCAAGTTAAAAGATTAGCTTGGACAGTTGGTGCAATGTTTAACTTGTTCCTGTATAAAAGAACGGGAGTTGATCTCACAGCTCCAGGACGAGGGAAGGGCAGGTCTCCGCTGAACATCACCCACTTAACGAACGATGTCTCCACGGTTACCGGCGTCTTGAATTTACCTTCTGAGAAAACCTCCCTAATGTCCGTTACCTTGTAAACGCAGACTGCAGAGTAGTGTGAAGTGTCCCTTAGAACCAAACACGACAGTCCAGTCAGGCAAAACCAGACACCCGACCGCCTCCGTCCTCTCCATTCCGGGGTTGAAAGAAACGATACTCACGACTGAGGGGTGAAGACAGCGTAAAACACACAGGTGCTCCAGTTCCCGGGGCAGAAGCGAAACACATCCTGCATGAGGAGAGGGAGACTATTGTCACGGACAGGACAGTCCAAGCGAGCCTTTACGAACGAAGTCCACTTCCTCTGTAACGTCCGCTGGCCGCCCATGTCGTTCTGGAACAGCGGGAAGGTGAACGGAAGCAAATCAATTAAAGGCATCTGGGCATGCAAGTAAACAAAACTGTCGTGTTGGTGCAGGGACGCGTTGCGTAGGGCACCTTGCAAACGCGCGCTACGCGCGACACTTCCAGCCTGTTGTAGAAGTCGTACTCCACCGCGGTTTCCACGAAGAACAGGTATATTTTGTCATCGTCCCCCTCTGGATTCTGTTGTCCCTCAGCTATGTGCTCCATGCCAATGAAATTGGGCTCTGAGATAGCAGTACAGATTAGGCAGATCCACCTTAAATATTCCAATGGTTGGAAACACAAATGCATGCGCTTTAAAGTGGCAAAATGCGCTTCGGGCAAACGGCGGAGGAAATTTTTTAGAAAGACAATGAAAGATTCAGTTCTGGTTTGTATGTGTGTGTGTGTGTGTGTGTGTGTGTGTGTGTGTGTGTACACACGCATGCGTTAGTATCTCACCATTGAGCCAGGAGGTCTTGAATTCCGTGCGTACAGGTTCGGCGGAGCTACGCATCATGACCGGCTCCGAGCCCAGGAAGTTGATTGAAGTTGCGGAGAACAGTTCACCGTCTGTAAAACGAAAAATCTCATTCACAATCGCTCACCGACTGTTAGTGCGTCTATAAACCAGTTTGTCAGTGTTAATCCCAATGTCGTGGTATTCATGATGGAAGAACTAACATCCGCAATGGATGATATTAAACTGGATGGTACTAAAGTTGAAAACTCATAAAAGTAGTTCACGTTATTTGAAGAAAGTGTTTGGGCTGTTATGTCTCAGAAATGTGAGGGAATTGGGTGAGAGAGAAAGAGAGGGAACTTGCCAACAAGTTCTGAGGCGTATCTCTGGAAAGGATCAAACGGACACTTTCCCTTCCCATCATCCTTTTTGTTTTCCAGTGTCAGTGTGTCATTTGTATATGACTGAAGAAAAAAAAAAACACCAGAGGTCACAGGTGGGAGGTCACTGCTCACGGGCCACAGAAGAGGCAGCAGAAATGCTGAACTTAAGCAGTAGACACTAGACTTCAGTGCAGTATGTTCTGCTCAACCATTAAAGCAGCGCGTTCTCTCAGTAGGCGACTGGCAGTTTTCATAACCTCGGACACACTACCTGTTAAATTGTACTGAATAGGAGGGAAGTACGGCATTTCAGAAGGTGTTGGAGTCGAAGGTGAAAGGTGAGGGGTGAAAGGTGTTGGACTGGGCAAACACGTTTTGCATTACTGCTCAGTACTTTTCCACTGCTGTGACCCTGACTGATCAGATATGTGAATATCTGCATCCATGATGTCATCACCTGTTCCGTGTTAGATTTTGTACTTTAGCAATAAAGCTTTTGTTGCAGTTATTCACAGGCAGGCTTGGCTCACCATGATGTCACAGGTTGGGCTGAATGCGTTAGTGCCACACACGTACATCCTGCCGTCTCTCATACGGTGTAGAATGCGGATGTAGTTCTGACACTCGATCTGATGGAGACGGAGTAGATCACATGACTTTAGTGCCTCACGTGAGCAGGTGTAGAAGGTCACGCTTTCTAAGGTAGACAGAGCCAGTGTGGAAGGTCACGCCTCAACAGCCCGGGGGTCCGGCTCAGCTGTGTGAGAATCTGCCCACCTGTGGGGCAAAGAACGCCCACCTGTAGGGCAAGCACCAGGAGAACTGATTCCTCACCTCCAGATTTTTTCCTTTGCGTGAACATTTCTCTTGCATCTCACCAGTCACTTGCCACTTGACCTAAAAGGGAAACAGAGTTTTATCTGCGTTTTTTAATCTCATCCAAGAGTGTAAATAATAACCACAGAGGCACCAAAGCACCAAATACATTTAAAATGGGGTCACAGGATAATAAATGCTAAAGTTGTAGATGTTCTCCTGACCATGGCTCTCTTGTGGGTGATGTCGGAGAGCTCCAGGGCAAAGATAGCCTCCCGGGCTCCCAAGATGAGCAGACCCAGATCTTCCCTCAGCAGCATGGTGGAATAGTTCCACACCCCCTGCTCTCGAAACACACGCCCCCCGTTACCTAGCGACGGCAGCAAAGCACTCTTTTACTCTGAAGTGTGGGAATGGAAACTTGTGCCGCTTGTAATACTGGGAGGAGGGGGGGGGGGGGGGCTCGGTGATGCAACATTTATCAAGTCGGCAAGTGAAAAAGAAAAAATAAAACAAGTACACAGGATTTAAAGGCGTCGCAACACTAGACTGCTAGCCAGATGTACAAGTTGCACTCAAATCTCACTCAAATACACTCAAATTCGCTCAAAAACAGAAGTGTTCCGGAACGCAGCTCGGGCTCACTCACCCCCGAGGCCGACGCTCTTCCGCGGCTGGCTGTGGGCGGGCCAGTCCTCGGGGGCGGGCAGCAGGCCCGGGACCCACACGCACAGCAGCAGGAGAGACAGCATGTCCCCCGAGTCCCGCTGTGTAGGCCGCAGCGCGGGGACTCCCACGGCGTCCCGGACGGACTGGGTGCGAGAGGACGCGGTCTGTGCCGGATGCCTGGTGTGAGGAGCAGCTGCAAGCGCCTTCTACCTTCTCCCGTCAGGGGCACCTCGGCCCAGAGATATACGAGTCGGCTTTGTCCGCGCGGGCTGCCTCTTCAAAGGAGTGGGAACAGCGTGGGGCCATCTGGGGGGGGGGGGGGGTGCGAGAAACAGTGGAGAACCATGGAGATATAAAGAGAGGAGAAAGAGAGCAAGAGAGGGCAGATGGGGAGAGACAAAGAGGAGGAGCAGAGAGAAAGAGGAGAGATGGAGAGATAGCAAGGAAGAAGGGAGAAAGAAAATAGGTGGACCGAGAGATAATTCATCACTTGAGTTGTGTTTGGAATGTCATGACGTGTTTAAATATCAGGAAGTAAAAAGACCTGATAAGTCTTGTACCCAGTATGAACCCACAACGCTGAATAAGAATGTTATTCAGTTTATCATCTACAATGTAAACACACCCAGCCATTGTCAGTAGTCAACAGAATGTGAAAGTGACTTCAGATCCATCACAGTTCTTCTTTATAAACCCTCTTAAGGTTCTTCTTTGATGGATGGGGAGAAGAGGAATAGAGGGAAAGGGAGAAGAGAGGGAGAGCGCGAGAGTGTGAGGTGGGGAGTAGAGAGGGAGAGCGCGAGTGTGTGAGGTGGGGAGTAGAGAGGGAGAGCGCGAGTGTGTGAGGTGGGGAGTAGAGAGGGAGAGCGCGAGTGTGTGAGGTGGGGAGTAGAGAGGGAGAGCGCGAGTGTGTGAGGTGGGGAGTAGAGAGGGAGAGCGCGAGTGTGTGGAGGTGGGGAGTAGAGAGGGAGAGCGCGAGTGTGTGGAGGTGGAGCGCGAGTGAAGGAAGAGGAGAGAGAGGCAGTAATTCTGTCAGTGCTATAGTGATGTAAATGTGGCGCCGGCAGATGTTACGAGGTGAAACAAAACCGACAGATCACGACCAAAAGCCTCGCTCTGTGCCACGCCCCGCTGACGCCCCGCTGACGCCCCGCTGACGCCCGTTCATCGGGCCGTTAGAAGTTCGCATGTGTAGGCTGAGCCGTGCAGAGACACACCGATCTCCACGGACGTCTCCACGGACGTCTCCATGGAAGCGTTTCAACGCGCCGCAGAAGTTGCTCGACGACAAGCCGCGATTTGTAAATGGATCAGGCGGGTCGGACCTGTGCGCAGGAAGTACGGTCGGTGGGTTCAGATTCTGGCTCTGGTTCTGTGGGTGTTGTGTAATGGCGTCGGAAGAAGGAAGTCCTAACAAACCCCAGGAGGAAACGAAAGTTGTTAAAGAATCTCCTATATCAAAGGTCAACGGTGAAAAGGTCAGTGCAGACGGAGAGATCACACGTCATCTCCGCCATCTCCGTAGCCTGTCACGTTGAGTTTGGTCCAAGTTCGGACCGTGTGGAGTTCGCTCCAATACTAACCATCTAAGCCAGCCAATCACAGTGCTCCGTGTCGAGTGAGCCAGGTGTGTGGGGGCGGGACTAGACGGACTGCTGGAGGTCAACGGTCGTTGTTGCCACTTAGATTAATTTCCTGAAACACCAACCTCTCTGGCCAACATCAACGTGCGGTTTCCCTTACAGGAAACCCGCTCTCCATTTCAAACTGCTCCCACACAAAGAACCTAAAATGTCTGCGACATAACCGACATATTCAAAACATGCAAAGTCTCTGCGCTACTGTCAGAACGGATAGCAACCACTGATTAGTACATAATATGACACCGGCACAAATGACGGCTGAGTATTTTGAAAACAGATTTCAGTGACTGGGGTTTATAGGAGTGGTGATTATACAAAAGATTAGACCACACACAAACGTTTACCGCACTGTTTGTGCGGCTCAACACTATGTACAGTGACAACACAGGCAAAAAGCCTGTTTCCAGTACAGAAACATCTTGCACACTGCAATGCATTCATACCTGCAGTCAACTGCAGTATGGGCCCTGGTGATGTAACTTCACAGAACTTTGCAGAACATAGCGCCTGCGAGATGCGATTGCACTGCAGGTGTGCACCCTCAGTCGCCTAAAGGACACGGCGCTGGTTAAAGGTCAAGGGTCAGAGCACATGTGACATGTACCTGGTGGACGGAGAAGGGTCCAGTGCCTACCCCCTCCCGCGTCATGGGGAGCTGCACGTCAACTCTGCCATTAAGCGTTTTGCAAAATGTACTTTGCCCGAGTGGTGCAAGGTGAGAACACACAGGTGGACATGCGCCCACTCTACGCCCAGAAGGCACCTGCTGCCTTTTGATTGGTTAGGCATGCTGGCAACAGAAAAACGCGGACTAGCCTGGGGGTAAAGGTGTCCAAGGATGTGACAGAATAGGCCTCAAGCTTAAAGACACACAGGAAATAAACCGACAGGGTGGGTCAGCTGTAGCGTCTGTGTGTTAGCAGCGTCGTTACGAAATCAGAGCACTGGAACTTTGTTTGCTGTAAGGGCCCTTATCTCGGGGTAGATGAAGGGCGGGTGCGTTTCGCAGCGGCGATGTCGACGCCGCTCCGCTGGACCCGTGCGCGGGGGGTCCGATCTGCCTCGCGCCTGGCCCGCGGAGTACAGCACATGAGACGAGACCCCTCCCGGACACACGCAGAGCTCACGTGCATACACGCGTGTGCGCAGGCACGGGGACAGAGCGTGAGACAGACAGACAGACAGAGACAGGCAGACAGGTTTCGACGTGGCTTGTTTTCATTTTTGCTGGCCATGCTGTAGTTTTGTTACTTGGACTTCCACTAAGGTTAAAGTTTTTATCCTGGAAAATCCAGATCTCATGAGAAAAGGGGAAATCCTGAGGAAACACACCACACAAAAGTAATACAGGACATGGGTCTGCGTTTCTGTTAGGGTTGCATCGCTATTGAGATGTCTGAAACAGGAAACACGTCCAGCAAATCCAGGCAAACCGAAAACGGCGCAACTCAAACGCAAATCCTGCCTAAACGCGTCCAGTTCGTTAGATCTAGTCTGATTCCCGCCCGCCGATAGTCAGCGACTGGATGACAACCCAGATAAGAAACTTACCTTGCAAGCCAATTTGCTCCTGTGTCCTTGTGGCTGAAACACTTCTACACTTGACTTTGTACTCTCTCACTCACACACACATGTACACACTCTCCTCTAACTATCTCTATGCAAAACAAGCAGACCTTTATGCGTGAGAAGGAGGGGCCGGGCACAGCCGAGCCCAGAAGATCGTCCGCTGTCTCTCCTCCTGGACGACGTGGTCGCTCTGCTGCATTGTTGTTGTGAAAGCCAAACTGCTCAGGCCCTGTGGTGAGGAATGAATGAGCTGGGGAAAGATTCCACAGCCTGTGAGACCGAGGAGAAAGAGCGTGCCACAACAAGCCACACACACACACACACACACACACACACACACACGCATCATTGTAAGGGAGAGGGAGGGAGAGGAGTGTGTGTTTCTGCAGGGGGGGGTCATAAGTTGTCTTCCTGTTTAAAGTACACTTCTGTATTCTCTGGGAAGGTGACTTCCACAGAGCTACGTCTGGTGCAGGGAATACCAGATTACAGGCCAGGGTGTTCGCCAAGTCCTTCCTAGGTCTTAGTTGTCTACATTGTATTCAGGAGGACAGTAGTTACAAATGATGGGAGCGGGGCCGCCTAACCAGACACATGTAGCAAGTCCTGACACGAACCGGCGAGTTTAGAGGCCGCTGGGGGCATTTTTACGCTCATCTGTCTTCAAACACATTCAGTCGTTTGCCCAGTGCAGAAACAAAGCTCGGCACACTTCAGGTGTTTCACTTACACCCTTCACTCAGAGTCTCACTGCATGTCTAGTTCATGCTTGTACAACAAAAATGTGCCCGACAGTGCTGAAAGGTGTTTGATGTTATCACATATCAAGTTTACATCACCCCAGACTGGGGCATGCAGGAGCATTCCTTTAAATGTCCTCATACCTCGGTTCTGACATGCGTGCGTTGAGAAATCGCAGTTCTTTGGACAATTGCTACGAGAGGTATGTGTTACAAAACATGAGCCTTAAACAAACCTGCCTCTCGCTCACTCTTAATCGGAAACTGGCTCCATCTAGTGGCTGCAGTTATTCAAAACAGGTGGAAAATAACGAGAGGATTACGCTAGTTTTACCCAATACCCTCTCAATTCAGAAGGTAGTTTCTTTATAAACGTATGGGATATATTTTGATGTTCTATCCGCTTGCTAAAATTAAGAATACAAGAACGCTTTAGGGACATGTCAACCTCTATATATTACACGGGAAACAGATTAAAAAGATCTTCCCTTTAATTCAAATAAATACAGCAAAAGGTCAACAGTGATACCCATATGAACTCAGATACCTACAGTAGCACCATGCACGTCTATTACACAACCCAGGAATGACAACCACAGATTAGCAATCACAAACATCTCACTACAGAAACAATATATACACTTTTCTCAACATTATGACCCACAAACCTCAGCAAACCTCACCATCCTTCTTCGTTGGTATTGTTTCGCTACGACGTTAGCAGAGCGTTTAGAGCATTTCGGACGTTAGAATTTCAGAATTTTCAGAAGGCATCAAACAAATTCAAAAATGTAACGGTTTGCTTTAGAACTCGGACTTCGTTACAACACTCATGGAACCACGGAAGACACATCACACATTCTATGGAACATGTACAGCAGTTGTCGTAGCGTCAGAAGATACATTAATGCTCATAAGCTCAAAAACAGGGGTCCTGTGAAACCAGTAGTCCAGCAGTAACCTTCTGTGGTGCGGCCGGTCTCCTCGTGAGACTGGTCTGCTTGTGTGGCTGGTCTGCTTGTGTGGCTGGTCTGCTTGAGTGGCTGGTCTGCTTGAGTGGCTGGTCTGCTTGAGTGGCTGGTCTGTCTTTGTGGCATGTTTGTTTGTGAGGCTGGTCTGTCTTTGTGTGGCTGGTCTGTCTTTGTGTGGCTGGTCTGCTTGTGAAGCTGGTTTGTCTTTGTGGCTGGTCTGCTTGTGTGGCTGGTCTGTCTTTGTGAAGCTGGTCTGTCTGTTTGAAGCTGGTCTGTCTGTGTGGCTGGTCTGCTGTGCTTGGTTCTTGTTGCTTGATCCCACCTTCTGTTTAAAGTCTGAGCAGTTGGGCACGAACCCATGGAGATACACGAGCTCGTGGAGTCAGATGAAGCACCCAGTACTGACTCAGGACCGTGTCCATTTTATGGTCCAGCAGCTGATCCTCACCCTCCTGATGAAGGTTTCACATCCTGAGGAGAGACACTTCACTGGATCCCTGCGCCAAGCTCGTTAAGGATGCGCCATGGAAACGAGACGCTACCTTCCGTAGTTGTGCAGGCTGCGCACAGACCGCGGGCAAGCGGCGACTGTCTCCAGGCAACGGGGTCCAGTGACCACGTCACAAGGCACTGGCTGAATCCGACAGCGAGGGGGCGGGACTGTGCTTCTGGTTGGCCGAGGGGAGAGAGGAAGTCACTCCTGACTGGTGCGTCTCTTCTCCAGCTTCTGTTTCAGCTCTTCAGTGAAAGCTGCTGAAACAGAAGGGAGAAAAATATGAGTGACAGAGAGAGAGAGAGAGAGAGAGAGAGAGAGAGAGAGAGAGAGAGAGAGAACAAGCATGTGTGTGTGGGTTTGGTTAGTGTCTGAGGAAGTTGCTCTAGAACTCGGGAACAGGCATGAACAAAAACAGTCCACGTCACAAGGTCACCGAGCAGACTTGGAACAGTGAAACTAAAGTTGAACCCTTTGGCAGACATATGCAACTCTAGAGTTAGACGGAAGGGAAACGCTCCCATCCAAGGACAGCCGAGAGCTCCCGTGGAGCAAGATGGAGGGAGCATCCGCCTCACATACAGCAGGCCTCAGATAGCCTGCACTAAGATCGCCTGCACTAAGATAGCCTGCACTAAGATCGCCTGCACTCAGATCGCCTGCACTCAGATCGCCTGCACTCAGAACAGGACCAACACATTCAAAGCTGAATCAAGAATATCTGGTGGTGTTCACACATGGAACCAGCATCCCTCCCTACTTGGGGACAGTCATGGTCTGGTGGTTAGGGAACCAGTCTTGTGACCGGAGGTGCCTTGAGCAAGGCACCTAACCCCAATTGCTCCCCGGGCGCCGGGCTAGGGCTGCCCACCGCTCTGGGCACGTGTGCACCACAGCCCCCTAGTTATCACTAGTGTGTGTGTGTTCTGACTGCACAGATGGGTAAATGCGGAGGACAAATTTCGATTGGGGTGAAAATCACAATTGACAATGTGGCTTAACTTAACTTACTATTGTTCCAAGGCAGCTCCAGGAAATATTTGGTAAAGGTCATTGTTGCTAAATGAGGTTCTACCAGTTACCAAGGTGTGTGTGTGTGTGTGTCTCACTCTGTGACAGCGGCGAGGGAGACAAGACGAGTCGTCTCATTGGACTAGATGGGGACCCTGGAGGGCTTAACGACCTGTGCGAAGGACTCGGGGATTTAGACTGTGATCTCAACGTCCATTTCTCTGACCCTGCTCATCATACACGCGCACACACGCACACACGCACACACGCGCACACGCACAGACACACAGCATTATTTAACATAAGCAAGCACATTCATATTCAAACTCACTATCAAAATCTAGTGTTTAGATCTGCCAACAGTCCTCCAGATGGCAAATTTTCACCCTAGTGTGCGTACAGCTTCTTACCTTTAGGGGGCAGCGTGGGTCCTCGGGAGAAAGTGGGCATCGACGTGCAGTGCAGAGTTCGTTCTCCATTCTCATCGTTGGAGGAAATGTACGCTTAGGGAACAACGTGGAATCACAGCGCGGACATCAGCACACCACACACACCCTACAGCTATCTACACACACACACCTACGCTGCACACGCCCACACACCCTCCAAAACCAGACATGTGTGTCACATTACATCCACACACACACACACACCACACACACATCTACAGGCACTTTGTGGTGTGTGTACAGGGATGTGTGGCATGTGTGGATGTGGTGTTTGGTGTGTGTGTCCTGCAGCTCTTGCACTGTGTGTGTGTGTGTGTGTGTGTGTGTGGTTTGGTGGTGGATGCATGTGTGGGCGTGCGTAAAGCTTCTGCTCCAGCAGGTTGGCGTGGTGTAATAACATTCTGTTTGTACAGTTTTTGCCCCGTGTGTGTGACAGACATAGCGATATCCCCACTTACAGCTAGCGCAGTGTGTGTGCGCGCGCGTGCGTGTGTGTGTGTGTGTGTCGTACTGATATTCTCCTCGTAAGGCTCCTCCAGTAGAAAAGGCTGCAGCGTTCCTGCCGTCTTCTCCACCAGAGCGTTGATGACATCGTAGAGAGTGGCACACGGTATCTGCCGAGTGACAGACGGAGGTCAGCGGCCCTTCCTGCGTGTTCCCTGTTAACGTGCTCACGCCACGTCTGTTTGTTTAGGGCAGACGGAGCTTTACATACGGGGTTTTCCACATCGATGATGTATCCTCCCTGCGGCTTCTGTGTCACCCGGTAGTGCCTGAAGACGGAGCTGGTACAGCAGGCGTTGTGGGGCAGTCGGGGTTTGGCAGGACGAAACGAGATGTTAGGGAGTGGGCAGCAGGGGAGGGAGGGAGGGAGGGAGGAGGAGAGAGAGAGGGAGGGAGGAAGGGTGAATGAGTGAACGAGGGAAGTTGTGACCATCAGTAAAGGGCAGAGAAACATGCAGACAGTGCTGAAAGGTACCAAAGAGAGTAGGCAGGGAAAAGAGAGAGGGAGAGAGAGAGGAAGAGAGAGGGAGAAGGTCAGGGCGCTGCGTGCGTGTTACCCGTTGAGGTCCTGCCGTGTGGTGACGGCGAGGGAGCTGCCGTCTCGTCCTGGTCTCAGCAGCATGTTCCCGCAGTCAGGGTGTCTCTCCAGCAGGACCTCAGCCTCCGTGCGGGACACGGGCCTGAAGCAGCTGCTCCACACACACACACACACGTATACACACGCAGGCATGAAAGCTCACCGTACACACTGTTTTTGGTCCCTCCCCCCCACAGTCCACAAATAAGGATGTGCATATGCAAATGAGGTGAGTTTTTTTTCCAAATTCAGCTGAAATACAATATTAACTGAATTACAATCTTGAACAACAAAACATCGTCACCTGTTTATGAGGACTAAAATAGCGCTGCTGTTTATCTGCTGTTGCACATATCTGCATGCATGGAGTTCCTCAAACATGTGACTCTAGACACTTCATCAGATTACCAGGACCCTGGACTCGCTGCACAGCAGATAAATACTACTACTCCTTTACTAATGCTTTACTAGTAATGTTTACTAGTCATATGTAGAGTTCATTTCACATATTATTTAGTTTCTGTTGGATTCTGCCATAAATTAACAAGATGGAGATATGGTTCCTCATTTGTTTTGTTATAAATATGCAGATGAAACACACACGCACACCCTCCCCACCGTGTGTACTCACGCAGGGATCTCCCCCACCAGCGGGACGGACAGTGGGGAGGCAGGGGCTCGGGCCAACGATCGCGCTGCCCTCCTGCGGTATCTCTCCTTCTCCACCACCTCCTTCAGGACCTGCACCTGCCCCGGCAACAGCGTCAGCGTGGTGGGCACCGTCAGCTGCGGACCACACCCAGAGCACGCTTACACACGTGGCCACACCCACGCGACTACACCCACGTCTTAAATCATTCAGCCGTTCGCCAATGTGAAGAACTTCACAGTGCAGTGTGTAAATATTTGAACGGTGGCAATTTTTGCACGTTCCGTCTTCGGTAGTGTAGAATTAAACCAAGAGCTTGGCGGTGAGAGTGCCAACAGCCAGCTTTAATTCGGCGAGACGGTACATAATCACAAACTGTGTGCATAATTACAGTTCTTATGCATGTTTTCCGTTTTAGGAAACTGAGAATAATTGTACAGCAGCTGTTTGCTCGGCTGGGTCTCGTCCAGCTCTGCGGCTCGAGACAGAAGCAACAGCAGTTCTCGGGTTCGACTCCGCGCCGCTCACACACAGGCGCGCAGCGCGACTCCCCTCGTCCTGAGGATGAGCGTTGGTGCCAGGAAACCGTGCAATCAAGAGGCAGAAAACCACAACAAATCCCCCAGAACCACCCACGGCAACTGCTTGTACAAAAAACAAGAATACGGCAACGGCAACAAACTCGGAGGGAGACCAAGGTGGACTCGCTGAGCCGAGAACAAAGAGGAAACTTTTACAAACTCCACGAGCAGGTTGTCGGGAGGGGAGGGGAGGGGAGGGGAGGGGAACACGCCCACTCACCCCTCACACACCAACACCGCATCTACCCGCCCCAATCACTCGATTACTTCACCGCTACGAGAAGGTCTGCTGTTTTGCGTTTAGCTCGCTACTGTTGCTGATATGAAGGTTATACTCTCCGCAACCACACACCCCGCTCACTCCCTCACACACCCCGGTCACACACCCCGGTCACACACCCCTGAAGCAGACTAGACATTTTGCATGTTAACTTTATAGCCATTGTTTTATTTCCAAACAAAACCGGCAAAACCGATATTGCTTCCCCATACTTATGAGCTGCACTGCACATAAAACATCTCCAGAGCTGTTAAGTCATAAAAAAATACTTTCAACATAATTGCTAAGACGTTTTTTTTTTTTAAATGGCGGGAGAGATGTTTAGTAGGAAATAAACAAAATCAAAGTCCCTTAACAGAATTTTAAAATGATGTTTAAATTCTAAAGCTTTCCACAACGAGCTCCTTATTACATAATAAAAGTCTGCAGAATGAGGATGGGAACGAACCCTCATGCCAAAGGCATCACCATGCAGAAGAATGACATCAGCGTCAGACCAAGAGGACCATGCAAGGCCTGCGTTGCTTTTCGGAGCTAATGGCGCCTGCTTGAACACAGGCTGTTCTTGTTCTGCCCCCCCAAGGAGACAGAACCACCATACACTCAGCTCTTCCTTTGGTTTGTGTGTTTATTACGCTCGGCGCTGTGCGGCTTCTCCGTGCGGGCGGATGGGGCTCTGCGCTAGCGGAATTAGGCCCTTCGGTGTGGAACTGGGTACATTTGCATGTCCACAGTGGAATGGAATCTGATATAGTGCTATTTCAGACCTACTGAGCTCCCAAAGGGGCGAATAAAACAGCAATATATGAAAAACGTCACACTTCAGCTCTGTGATCTAGTCTTTAATGTCTTGAGCAATGACTCAAAGTTTGCCTTGAGTAAAACACTAAAGAAAACACTTTTAATAATGGGATAGACGAATGTAGGTCAGAGGTCAAAGACGGCAGCGATTTGAATGGTGCACTCACATCAACTACAGAGTAGATGAAGCCTTTCCACAGCTCCCGGGCCTCCAGATTAGGAGCCTGAGAGAGAGAGAGAGAGAGAGTGAGGGAGAGAGATTCAGGTCACCGCTGCTGTAATCCCTGCTGTCTCCAACATTAACCTGCAGCACTGTCTTACTAGCAGCTAGTAGCCACGCGGCTCAGCCGCCTGGACGAGGAAAGAGGCGTCCAGCACTGTTTATTGTCAGCAATCGTGTGACCCCCATTTCACAAGCCAGCAAACAAGACAAAACTTGAATTGAGTGTCTGTTCCCAAAATGTCACATGACCCCCGATGACGCGTCTGGTCCCTGTTCCAGACACACAGAGCGCCGACTGAATACGCTCCGAACGGGAACCAATCACATTACCTTCTGGACTTTGAGAGGAACTTGTTTATTCTGTGATTTTGTGTCTTGAACAGAGAGGGAAAGGTAAAGGGGGAATGAATGAACACGTTAGTTAGCGTAGATATACGATGGGAGCTGTGTGTTAGAGGCCAGCTGGATCTCCATCGCTCTATCAGAATCACACACTGTTCACAGTGATTTCGGCAGAGTTTGCCACGCTGGCTATGAGGAGCAGGGAAGGAGTCTCACGGTGAGTTTGATCTCGCCGTCCTTCATCCGCAGGCTCAGCCTGGCCGCTTCCAGGTTCCGGTCGCGGCCGCAGTCGTCGATCAGGGACACGAAGCCGCTCAGGTCCAGCTTCTCCACGTACTGCACAGGGGGGAGAACAAAGCACACGGGTGGACACGCCCACACTAGCACGCAGTCGGGAGGAGGCGGAGCTTATGTCATGGATGACCTCACACATGTCACCCGGAACACCCACACAGACACACAAAAAGCAAACATCTGGGCCCAGGCATAGAGGCACCTCCTCGTGGCCTACGTGCACCACAGAGCTTTACGAGAACTTTGGAGAGGTCTTCTGTGATGCTTACGTGGGAGTCCTTCGTATTGTTGAAGAAAAATAACGTGTTGCCACACAAGCAAGTCCACAGACGTCGGGACACCTGTGTAGGACAGAGAAATCACCTCCGTTTAGGGACGTCTGATACTTTGATCATTGTTATTGTTTAGCAAAAGCAAAAAATTGGGGGACGTTTCCTTTGACATTAACAGTAAGGATATAACAGAAATTTTACATATGTAGAATTTGGCAAAACCTTTAATCTAATTCTTAATTAGCATAATAAATTGTGCAAATACATATATATATTCTCTCTTTTCTGAGGTCTCAGATGCCTCGGTCCCACGGGAAAATTTGTCTTCATTTGACATAAAAGTTGCCACATAAATCAGAAAGACCATTAAGTCACGGACGCAAATAGTATTTGCATAAGTGAAAAGCCTAACATCACATTCACACAGTAAATTGAATCAAGTGCAAATCCAGTGCATTATAGCACAGTACATCCACTTCCTGTCCACGAGTCTCCGTCGCCTTAGTCATCTTTGTCTCATCATCTTTCAGGCTGCACGCAGACACATGCTAATCTGATTGTGATGTAAACGGGTGGCATATCTGCATACATCACCCGCCCACTTTCTCTTCCCTAATTCTCAACAGACATGCATTACCAGCCAGCAGCACGCGACCCCCAAGGGCACCGCTCGTGCGCAGTCCCGAAGCACAGCTGTCCGGAATCAGAAAGCGAGCAGCACACCCCACCCCTCCACACAAACACATACGCGCGCGCAGACCTTCTGCACCTGAACCTCTCCGTCCCATAGGAATATCAGTTTTACGTCCATTTTTTTCCGTCTAGTTCTTTGTCCCGTATCCCCGATTACATTTTACTTAGGAAGCGGTGGATGTTTGAAGTCTTAATGTTTAATCGTTACACATATAACACAGACCGCATCAGGTAGTGAAATCTTACGACCTGCTATCTGCGCTGTGTACGGTCATAAATCCAAACTATTTCGAAACTAAATTTCAGCGCAAAACGAGCAAAGAAAGCGAGGACGGCGTCAACCCAAACGTAATCACAAAACTAAGAAGTAAACAAACCTGTCACTTTGCAGCTGGGTTTATTATAATTAAACCATCACAAATCCTTTGTAATGGACTGGACAAATTACGTTGCTAGATCGTTCATACATAAATTGCGCAAAACCATGAACTATGGCAACTGCCTATTAAGACTAATTTACTATCAGGGTTAAAATATGTCTGTGTAGTTGTATGATCCGCAATAAGGTGTGTCCATGTAACTGTCGCGACTGCCAGAAATATTGTGGACACAGACCTCATAAAGGACATAAAATAGTCGAACGGATTCGTCAGAACTGTCAGTCGGCCTTTTTCATAGCGTAACAGACACCCGTTTAACTTGAATGAGAACAACGATTTAAGTTTTCGGTGGGAACGAATGATCCTTACCGCAGTTGCATGTCACGGTCAGCCGCCGTGAATTGTCGCTTATTATCGAGCATTGCACACACAGCCCGACGACGTGACAAGACAACTGTCATATTCTCCCCCGGCCTCGCCCATCTACACAATACATATCGGAGACATGCGATTCGGGCGACATGCCGGTGTTCACATTTTCCCACACGCTATCCGCCGCGTCTTTTTAGTCTGACATCAGTAAAAAAAAACGAAAAATACCTTTTCTTTGGGTCCTCTTTTTTCAAGGTAGCCCTCGTAGTAGCAGGGCGGCAGTTGGGCTCGGGTTCCGCCGGTCCGCTGCCTTACTGGAGCCGCCGCCATGACCCTATGAGCTCGGAAGCTTCACTGGGGTTTGTAGGGGACAAAGCGCCGCTAACTGCAGGCGACGGGAGAAGCGACACGCCTTCTTCAGGGTGGAAGATGGCAGTGGAGATCCGCGAATAGTAAGCTGATCCCCGCAGACACGCACAATAGTCTGCTCACAGCTCATATCAGCGGGACATCCAATATGGCAGGCGTCGGGAGCACCGTGCCCTCTGGGCAATTGAGGGCTTCCTTTTCTTCTTCTTTTTGGACCAAATGTCAATGAACAAACATGAACAATAAGTACTTGATGTGCATTGCTGTGATTGTTGTTTCATCGGTCGTTAAGTATTAAATAAGAGTTATACGAATATTCTGTAAACAGGGTTGAATGCAGGGTGATGCATTTGCAATTTTGCAATATTTAAACATGAAATACTATTCAACCATCTCGCGCTGTATGCGAAGCTCGAGTGGCGCGCGCGTATGAAAGTTATAGCAATAGTCTATGCTATAAATAACCGGTTTGAAAGTTTGAAAATAGAAATCCCAATCCAATAACCGAATTGATAAGACCACTGGACATCTCATTACCTTAGTTTTTCTATTTATTTAAGATGAAAACATGTCATTTTATTGCTATACACTGTAACAGTGAGATATATATATATATTGCCAGCATTAACACAGCGGAGATACGTAACCATGCTGAGATTTCTGTAAGATTTCAAAACCTCTGAACCTGATCACAGACATAAACCCGATTTGAAAACGCTGCCCTGCAAAAAAAACAGATTATACAGCTACATACGGAAAAGCTTTAAATACAAGTCCGGTCCAGATTTAATATTCTTTGTAATGCATTAAAAATAAAGTTATTACACGTTGGCAGATAACATCCCACGTATCAAAATAATACAAAATAGTCATGTATTTTTTTGGTTTCGTTCTAACATCTTCAAGTGCCCTGCGTAAGGATATCTGGTTTGACAGTACAGTAACTCGGTGTAAATGTGAACAACTCTGTACTCTGGGTAGAAGTTATTCGTTTTCTCCAGAACATCCCTCAGTCGAGCACCATCGCGACGAGGCTCGTAACGGGCCACTTACCAAACGCAGACACCTAATTACGCCAATTAAAAACTCATTAACAAAACCGTAGGCGACCGGGCCTCGGCACCGTGTCATACAGTAGTCTCTCCGGACTTACTGCGATAATTAAGGTTTTAATTAAAGCCGATATGAACTGATGTTCCCCGTTCACGCGCCTGCGCTGCTGCTCCGAGGGCCGAGCTACGGTTTCTATCAGAACGAGAACACACCGGATTTGGACTAGGAGAGTATACGGAAGATCAGCATTAAAGATCCACTTCGATCTAAACCCAGGAGAGCCAGACTCCCGCCAGCTGATTTAAACGCATTTCGTGTTTTTGGCTGGTCGAGTGAGACCTGTAGGCTCCGGTTCCTCTGCAGGACTCGCCAGGGCCAACAAGGTTGCGCATGCGCGTTGACTCCTGAATCAAAGAGGTGTGTGTGTGAGAGAAGTGGAAATACGAAACCGTGATTTCAGGTGAGAACTCCCGGAGCAAAATCAAACACGCCGCTACGTGTTATGCAATGTACAAACAACAACATGTGGGGGGAAAAACATTTTAAAAAGAACGGAACAAAATACCAAGAGTTGTAAACATTTGGTTAGAACCAAGTTGT
>JAGXOD010000033.1:215000-270000 GCA_020368025.1 Brachyhypopomus occidentalis
AGGTTCTGGGAGCCCTGTGGTCCGCTTGCGTTACCTGGGTTGGGCTGGAGGTATTCTGATGTCCTGGACAGCACTTCCACTATGGCCTTGCTGGTGACGTCCGCTTTCTGTAAACACACGCAGGGGCGAGAGAGTGCGTGAGTGTGAGAGAGAGAGTGCGTGAGTGTGAGAGAGAGAGTGCGCGAGTGTGAGAGAGAGAGTGCGTGAGTGTGAGAGAGAGAGTGCGCGAGTGTGAGAGAGAGAGTGCGCGAGTGTGAGAGGCGGCTGTGTTAACGATCACGACTGGGTTGACAGCCAGATTAAACATGAGAAGCGTGTCCCCTGTTCACTATTCATCAGCAGGTTAATGGTCCAATAAGCCAGTGATGGCAGGGTGGTTAAGGGGGGGAGGGGCAGAGACCTGCGCACCACTGAGCACAGCAGGGTCAGGGACACTTGCAAGCCAGCACATCGGAAACAGCCTCTTTAAAGAAGTGATGGTGTTTGAGGGGGTTGTGTGGAGGCGTGGCAGAGGGAGGGGGGCGGGGCATGGCCGAGGGGAGGCGGGGCAGGGGGCGGGGGGTTGTTTCCTCACCCTCTCCAAGTCCTTGAAGTCTTCGTCCAGCTTGGTGCCTTCAGCTCCTCCGACTTTCTCACTCATCATCTACACAACAACAAAAACAAACAAACAAACAACCCGTGTGTGAGTGTCAGCGCCTGGCCTTTGCGTTCGGTTGCGGGTTGCTATGGTTACTGTGCAGACGCGTGGAAGGCAGGAAGGTAGGGAGTACGAAGTGTGACCTTTGACCATATGACCTCTGACCCTGACAGAAGCCTTAGAACATCTGATGAACAGGCGTGAGTTACTCTGAATGACTCTCTGTACATCAGACTCATTTGGATCATTCAGTCATGAGAAAACGACGTTTCTCATCACTTCTTTGTTCCCCTGCATCATCAGCAGAAACTTTCATAACGGAAGACATCACATCAGAGCCTCTAGCCACTGAGCACTGATGTAGACTGATGTAGACTGGCATGGTGTAAAGTATCAAAAGCTGCTGATGGGATCTAAACCGTTTCCTTTTTTTGTTAACATGTTCTTCTACTTTACCTCTTGTTCCTGTGTTAAAAGCTTTTATTTTGTAGCCCCGGTTGGCCTTTATTTATGCAGCAGTAGTTCCCTGCAAGTACAGTGTTCCATAACGAAAGGAAACCTAAATAACACAATCCGCATTATCATGTGTCACTGAAACACCTTCAAGTATCATGATCTTATGTTTTGCCATATCGCATAGTCCCGTTTTACATTCCAGACTATCAGACTACATTGCGTTCATAAGAAGCAGGTGGCAGCACACATCAAGCTTGGCCTTGCTTACCCAACATGTCCAATTAAACGTTTTACATAATACCCCGCGAACCACACGCCTTCATTCCTGAAAAACCCCTGGAACACGGAACGGCGCTGCGTGAGCGGACTTGTCCAATCAAGCCAACGCCAGACACGCCCACTACAGGCGAGCCGCTGCGATAACTGAAGCGTGTATTCCAATGGAGCGGCAGGAAGGTGAATCACGGACCGCGGTTTACCGGGATCAGGGCAACGGGCCGCAAAAAAGCGCAGGATAAACGCGCAAAGGCTCGCGAGGGCGGTGGGGCTTCAGAGGCTGCAGAAGGCGACGCGAGGCCGAAGTTTTAAACGCCACAGTCGGCCACACACCGCCGCCTCTCTGCTTTCACTAGAGCAAGTGTCAGTTTCTCCCAACGACACGCTATTCTTGCGCAGCACATCTGCACTTCCCCCGCGGTACGATGAGAGGCGGCCGACGGCTGTGACTTGGAACCGAACAGAGCTGTAACCTGTAGTGACTTGTAAACAAAACAAACGGCACCTTTCAAACGAAGGGATTGCGTTTCGATTATTGTGTCTCGGGTTCGGGAGCAAAATTCAAATATGAATAACCGCCGCTAAACGGAAACTTGACTTGAAGGTGCACGAGACCTTCAGAGGGAGAGGTTTTTAATATGTCCGTTTTTTTAAAAAAAAGGGCCTTTTGTCTGAGTCTGGAAGATCAGCAACTAAATGTCAGGCCACAGGAATTTTCAGTTGGGATTAGGATTATCAGAGGTCAGTTCAGGTTGGAAGGATTGGAGACGTGATGAAGGCAAAGTGCAAGACACATTACGCTGGGGGCGCTGGGTACACAGAGCGAGGGGGCCGAAGATGGAACCACTGGGAAAGAGGGAGAGAGGAAGAGAGGAAGGACAGGAAGAGGGAGAGAGAAATCGAGTCACATGATCCGCTGTGGCCTCCCCGACTGGGATTAGCAGAAAGAAAAAGGAGAACTTTTCAGAACTTATGCTGCTATTACTGATCCATTGCAATACCTGCGTGACGTAGAGATGTCGCCATGTCAGCACTGCCTCTGTAGTTGAACAGCACACTGTCAGACAGACAGGAAGTCCAGCGCAGGGAAGCAGGCTTTGGCCTCTAGCTCACACCAAAGAACATCGAACTTCTACACACAGAAAGGGCCTCACACCCACAGTCACTTACCGTTTGCCCATCTTGAACGCACCCAAATGGGCCATTGAGCTGGATGAGGCGTGTTAAATCGGGGAAAGTGCATGGAAGTGCTGTGAATAGCCAGGACTGGAGTCAATATCCCAGCTCCATGTTTTCCGCCTACGATCAACCTTTTAAATCCTAAAAATAGACTTACTGCCTTCAAATTACTGGCTTCAAAAAAAAAAAAAACCTAGAAAGGTGTGACGATGTGAGAACGAAGTCATAATTGCATAACAGAAAATCGGTTTATACCGTGAATGACAGGTAACGGATTAAAGGTGACGCCGAGGGAAGGATGGCGTAACTGTTGACAGGTGACATAACGAATGCCTCGTCGAAGCTGCCCCTCTGCTATGTCTCGAAGCTGCCCCTCTGCTATGCGCAGGAGGGCAAGAGCAGGATGATTAGCAGGAGCCGTGGGCCGGCAGTCACAGGAAGACAAAGGGAGTGGGAAAGCCAGGCAGGAGGGCGGGGCAGGAGGGTGAGGCAGGAGGGCGGGGCAGGAGGGTGGGGCAGGAGAGCGGGGCAGGGGTGGCATCTGAACCCGCTTCACCCACCTTGGGGCTACTCCACAGATCTGGATGTGCACAGGTTTATTTGATGCAGGTTTGGCTAATTTACATGGCTGCAACACACACACACACACACACACACACACACTTGGATACAGCAGGCAGCCATCTCACACAATCGCTGAAGCTTTTAAAAGCAGCCATAACACAGCCTGCAGACAGGGGGCGCTGGCATCCTCTGCCATGCCACGCATGCCACTCAGACTTACCGGACAGTTCAAGACAGGCCGCCTGATTCAATGCCTGTCTTTAAATAATAATAATAAAAAACCCGGTTATTCAGGTGCTGCATCTGTAGCAAAGGGCGGATTCTGGGTTCTAATCTCTGCCTGCCTGTGTAGGGAAGCTATGGGAAAAAGGAAAAAGACAGAGCCGCAAAGGTACACACACACACACACACACACAGAGGGGTGTGTGCGCGGGTGTGTGTTTCCTTGTTTTGTGCAACGCAGTGAGCTGAAGTGGTCTGACAGGATTCCAGTGGCGTTCCACTACCTTTACTCTACCTGCCTGCCAAGAAACTGGATCTGGATCAGAGGTTTCAGCTTCACAAATGGGAACGCTTGCTTAACGGACTCTCCAGCAGAAACCTGGAGGCTGAAAGGACCCTGTATCTCGTGGTAACAGATGACAAACCTCTGAACATTAATGTCGGACATAATTTGTGGAGTTGGAAATAGCCAGTGTGTTCATGTTTTACAGATTATGGGAATTTCTTTTCTTTAAAAAAATACAATAAACTAGATTTTTGTGCTGATATCTTATCATCCTTAGAGCACTCCTTATATCTGTTCCATTCGTTGCAAAGTTTATTTAAAAAAATAAATTAGTAAATCGCAATCTACTAAATCATAAAATTATTTCCAGATAAAAGTCAATTTGATCTGCAAATGATTTACAGAACCATCTGCAGTTGTGACATTCACCAGTGTTGGCTGGTCAGAGCCTCTTTATCACAGGTTCCTGACCCTGTTCTGTATGACGAATGGTGGACACACAAATAGTGGGAAAAGGGCTAGAAACTCTGAGGGAAATCTCAGTCCCAGAAGCGGCAACCTGGGACTGCACACAATAGTTCCCACAGGTGAACTATTACACCTCTAATTAATAATAGTGAACCTTTACACCCATAATTTATAATAGTGAACTATTAAACGCCTAGGGGATACCCGTTTGGACCTTGTTTCACAGATGTTCACTTCTTTACAACCAAACGTGTGATATTAGTTGAGGGGGTTCCTACATGCCTGGGGTCACTAAATGATAAATGGCTATATCGCATGGCTGTAAAATAGTGAACATTATAGATCACTTAGGAGTTCTCTACTCATATCCGACAAGGACACGCGGCTGTGACGTAAGCAGTGATCGCTTACGTCATCCAAACGTGACAGGGAGAGGATACAAGATGTCAACTTGAATTAACAGGAGTTTTTTCCCCCAATAACTATGTCAATATAAGTAATATAACTTACTGTCAACTTTGCCTTCGTCTTCAGTTAAGCAATAACACACATACAATGTATCTTTGGGTTAACATGACGGTAAAAGTTGTAGTTGGCAAGCTACAAAACATTCCGCAAAAGACGCAAGGCGTATCTACATTAAAACCAACTATGCTAGCTACCTAGCTAAGAAAATTACTTTACAGACAATATACTACATAAGCGATTGTCACAATTATTTTTTTCGACAACAGTAGCGAAATAATCACGATTGTCTTACAAGTTTTTCTACTGCTAAACTACTGTTACAAAGTTTTAACTCCACAATATAAAACGAAAGTTGGGAAATAAAAACGCTCACCTGACTTGCTTTATAAAACTGTTTCTTCAAGCCAGCAACAGACATGTTTGCGTTTTCTTTTCACCCTTTTTTATACCGAGGAACTGTGAAACTCGTTATTAAATCACTGATTTTCACAACTCTAGAAAAGTCTCGCAACACTTCCTCGTGCACCACCAACTTCAGCTTGGCTGGAGAAAAAACGAGGGTCAGTACACTAGTAACACCCTGGCACTTCCGGGTCACATATTTTCACTATTTTTCAAAACAAAGGCCTGTGTTTTTAACGTCATACATTTAAATAAGACAAAGACATACCTACTGACCATTAGTTAACCCTTTAGGTCAGAAAAATCTAGTAGCTTACATTCTCTTTCGATAAGCAAAACTATTTTTTTCCCAGGTAAAGTAGACCTCCATTTATACTGTGGTTTATATTTATGGAAAGATGGAAATTATTTTGGGATGGTATGTTACTATCTTACAAGGCCAAACTTGTCAAGGTATGAACAGTGAGTTCCTGACGCCCTCATACTGAGCTTAGTCCAATCACAGTGCCGCACCCCCCCACCCTGCACTGCGTTTGTCTGGTCGTACACCGTGTTGCTCAGTCAACCGGCTCGAAACAAAACATACTGCACTAGCGGTTCATTTACTACTTCACATACAAAAGAATCCTTGCTTATAAATACAAAAAAAACACTTTATTACATTATTTAAAGCACAATTTTACAACACTGAAATGATCTCAGTCTGACCCAATCATGAGGTTAACATTGTTAGAAGCATCTCCAGGCGTGGATAAAGGGGTGGGGTTATATTTTTGGTATTTCTATTGTGCTTAAGCTACATTTGTCAAAACAGACCATGAGCCAAACCAGACAGGTCAGTGGACATTTATAAGTGGATAAAGGCTACGATCCAACAAACAGTTCACATAGAAACATCATACATCAAAGAATAAAATCTTTAATCTTTATCTTGTTTATATCCTATGCTTTATATAACTCAGTCTCAAAGACCCTGCAATTTAACATTAGAAGAAAAAGAGAAAAGGTCTGACACTTTGTGACTTTGTGACCGACATTCACAAAAATATATGATATATATATATATATATATATATATATATAGATAGATACAGGACACAGTGATCAAGGATTCGGTGGTGCAGAGTGGTGTGTGTGACTGTGTGTGTGTTTGTTTAGTGTATAGTTGGCTGCATGAGGATACTGGCTAGACAGAGACCAGCTATCTCCCTGAGTGACTCATTTAAAAATTTTTGTTTTTGTAAAAAGTCTTTTTTTACATAACAGAAAGTCAAACTGACCAAAAAACCCTTATGAAAGCATTAACAATTAGTGAGATTAGTGTGCTCATGCTGTATAGTTTGAATTTGTTAGGTACAATAACTTTTGTAAGTTATAAAATAGCACATGCCGCATATATAATAGGGCTGATCATCTTAATCGTACTCATAGCAATTGGTTGAACCAATATTACTCACAGAGCTTCTCACCAGACTGTGCAATCACCCTCTTAGCACAGAAGTTTAGTTTCTCAACATAAAGACTTGAAGACTTAAACATTGTGGAATATTACAACAGTTCAGATTCTAGTGGGTATTCCTCAAAGTCTAAACATTACAGATTGCAAAATATATTGTCATATGCAGAATATGAATATTACTCCAGAAGCAAATTTTGGCAGTAAAGACTATTCTAAGACCTGACTCAGGGAAGTAGCTGAGAACTCTGTCCACCTTTCACTACACTGAGGTGTATGAGCAGGAAGAGAAGCACATGACAGGAAGTGTGGCCATGGCAACATGTAAAAGAGGACCAACATTTTACAAAATGATACAAAACCTGCATACAAGACCTGCATCATTTTCTGTTATGGCCTTACTCTGGCCCTCTTTGTGTGTGTGTGTGTGTGTGTGTGTGTGCCATCATAAAAGGTCCACTTTCACTCCGTCTTTAAGTGTTCTTTGAATTTCAGCCTGATTAATATAGCATGGCTGTCCCCGATCAGGGCATCGGCCTCACGCAAGCACGGGCGCACGGCGTCAGCGCGAGTCCACACGAACGCAGCACCGAAGGAGTTTGGAAAAATCGCAGTAGCCGAGTCCCAGTTCCAGCGCGTGGAGCGTTTCCGTGTCCGGCGTTTCCGTGTCCGGCGTGCCGGTACGCACCCAGTTAATTTCTCTGGTCCAGTAATTCCTGATGTGGGAATTACAGAGTCTGTGCTGGAGTGGAATCAGTGAAGTCCTGACTCAGGGCTTAAGTTCTGTCTTCAAATCCCCAGTCCACGATCATTGTGTTACCTGCTCCTTCTCTCCCTCGCTCTCTCCCCCGTGTTCTCCCCCCTCTCTCTCTCGTCACTCTTTACAACGAATTATATACATTCCTTTTATATACAAAATATTCTTTAATAAATGTACATATAAATTAAAGGAATATAGATTTCTTTTTGACTAAGTGGCATTTCCAAGGCAAAGGATCATGGGATTGAGGTCATTGTTTGTTTAAAAAGAAACAACAAAGCAGCATCTTACAGCATGTACAGAAGTGTGTGAGGCCACGTGTCACATGGACTTAGTGCTTAATCTTCTTTTGCCAAGCATCTTTATTTCACCGGTGTCTTCTACTAAGCCGGTTATTTAAAAATAAAAAAATAAAAACTGTTCCAGATCGCACTTTTTCTTTTATTGCACGTTGGAAACCACAGCAGAGCTCCTTTGATTTCAAGCGCTGGGCCCCCAGAAGAGCACGGCGAAGGTGTTCAACAGCATGATTGGTCCTTTCTTGTTGCTAACGGGGGTGGGCACACAATGGCGCCGGCATCGCTGGCCTGCTTCAACACATATGTGCTAGTGCTAATCATGCTAATAATCTCTCTCACACATAAAAGCGTCTCTCCGCCCCTGCCGATTATCTGTGCGTTCCTCGGGACGTCCGACGAGGACGTTTTGAGCGAGTGCCATTTGTGGCGCTGCTGTGCGTGTTGCACGTAGGGAGGTGTTTCCGTCGCCCCTGTAATGGTGGCTTGTGTGTCAGGGTGCGTGTGTTTCCACACACTGACCTCTGAGGTTTGGCTGTGTGCTGGATTGTCTCTAGGCTGCTGGTCAGTTGTAGTTTTTGTTTTTTTTTTTTACAGATTTTCTTTAAAAAAAAAAAAAAAAAGTATTACACATTAGGCTTCCACTGTCTCCCGATTTCTTCATCTGTTCTGTTTCTTTTACTCTCATTTTTCCCCGTCACCATCTGCAACACATCATCTGGTTCTCTCTGTCTCTCTCTTTTGCTCTCTCTCTCCCTGTCTAACTCTCAGTGGAATCAGGGAAGGTGATCTCACTGCCGAACACTTCCCTGTAGAGAGGAGGGAAACTGCAGGCCGTCTCGGGGTGGACCAGGCGAAAGAACTCCAGTTTGTCGATGTGGAGGTTACATATCGACTTCATCTGTGGCAGTTTCGACAACATCTGCAAAGGGACAGATAAGAACCAGAGTTATTTTTTAACCAATTAAAACACAATTACCCAAGCATAGCTCCTGGAGGACGTATGCAATCTGTTTGGTTCTGTTTTCAGTCCCATTAAAGCATCCCTGCAAAGTTCTTTTGTCCAGCAGGGGTCGCCACTGAGAAACGGTAGGACAGAGGCGAACAGATCTCCGTGAGGTTTGAGTCAGGACAAGAGGCTAAACAGGCTAAACACTGAAGTGACTTACTGACAATCCATTTGAAACTCAGCAATGCACTCTTTCTTTTTGACTACAACTGATGAAGGTATATTCCAGTCCAGATGATATATTTAGTGTGCTTCAACCTAACCTCTGTCTGTAATATATGGTGTATCACCACATGCAATAACTCCTTTAATAAAGTTTCCCTGAACACAGGGAAGAACAGAGAACATATAGTATGTACAACACCGGTATTACATTCTCTTACGCCTGTCTCATCCCAAGACATTATTGTCATTGTTAGCATGTCAAACAGTTCAAACTCACCTGACCTTAGTCTAAGGCCTGAGTGTACACTTCTCACAACCTCTAGTGTTTCTGTTCTGACACTTTTTCGACAACTTCTTGTTTTTGCCAAGCATCTTTGTTGGACAGTGAATTTCCTACAGGTAAATCTTTACAAGAAACGATACATGTGTTTCCAGCCAACAGGGATTTTCTGTTCCTAAGTACAGGACGTTATGTTGATGATATTGCAGCGTCTATTATCAACCACATGCTACAAACACAATCGCTAAAAAGGAATATTATTTTGAAACATCGCTTCGAATAAATAGACCAGAGTGTCCTGAACTCCGGATCGGGATCGAAACTGTTTTTGATGACATGCCATACAGAGAAAGAGTAACCTCAATGCAGCAAAACGAGTTCACTCCAATGCAAATCCTGCGGTCACATTATTGTCTGTCACTGTTAATAGTCTATGGGCGTCTATGTTTCTGCGGTGCAGCTATTTAAAACTGAGCACCAATAACATTACAACCAATATGGTATTGTAAACACTGTGTCTAAACACAGTTAAACACTTCACCTTAGGTTTCAGTTTGGAGTTTGGTCCCTTTAAAAGCTTGCTAACTCCCAGCTAGGTAAAACTCAACTCTTCAAAATACTCCACTGAGCTGAATCACGCATGTTCATGGCAAGCTTGGACAAACTCAGGTCCTCAGAGGCAGGTGTCTGCCAAAGTCTCCACCTGTACAGGCAAAGAAAATCTGCCTGAACAGATCCGGCCTGCTAACTAGCGCTCCTGGTGAACTGGTTTGCTAACTGGTCGTTTGACCTTCAGTAATCCCAGGAGATTGAACCATATATGCATGATCTAGTATGGATGATCTAGTATAAGGGGCCTTTATGCATGATCTAGTATGGATGATCTAGTATAAGGGGCCCTTATGCATGATCTAGTATGGATGACCTAGTATGGACGATCTAGTATGTGATGGTCTAGGTTTCTGAGAAGGTGGGTAGGTGATCCTAAAAGTAAACGGTAAGAGGCTACAGTCTTTAGCAGTCATGGGGTAAATGGTCCCCCAAGTGATGCAGAAGTCATGATTTATGTGAAGAGAGCGTGGAGCAAATGTTCTAGAGAGAGAACGTTCCAGAATAAGAGGAAGGAGTGAGACGGTCAGCCTCACCTTGTCTAACTTCTCTGGATTTGCACCTCCCATGTGCATGTTGTGCTGAAGGGCCAGATAAACCTTCTCCTGGAGCTTCTGCACCTGCTGGTTCTCCGTCAACCATGGGCGATCTGAGAGAGTGTGTGTGTGTGAGAGAGAGAGAGAGAGAGAGCAGGAGAGGGATGTCAACAGCATTCACCTTTGGTAGGGTGTGTCTGAGGAATGTGTTATATGATCATTCAGTAATCAGTATAACTTTCTTTGACTTGTGTTTGCGCATATTGTTTTAAGCGTAGATAAATATGAACGTGTGTGTGTGTGTGTGTGTGTGTGTTTTGCCTCACCGGGGGACAGCAGGATAGCAGCGCTGAACAAGGCCATCTCTTCCTCACTCAGCTGCAGGCGACAAAGACTCTTGGCCAGCTCAAAGATTGCATTCACCATGTCATCACAACCTACACACACACACACACACACACACACACACACACACACACACAGAGTCAGAAACCCTTGTGCTTCATGAAACAGCCAGAACATGTATATTGCCACACCTTAAATGTTCCAACTGCAGTGCAATTATTTTTTGGAAGGGTATATTTTTTTATACACGTCGGTGTGGGGACGGAGGCGAGACTCACCGAGGGCTTTGAAGAGCTGCAGGCTGGCGAACTTGCCATCGAAGAGCAGAGTGCTGTTGGTGGCATTGTACGCCCGGCACATACGGACGAGCAGGACCTCCAGGCAGCCTGCAAGGTGGAGAGGGAGAGAGAGAGAGGGAGAGAGAGGGGGAGAGGGGGAGAGATAGAGAGGGAGAGGGAGCAAAAAGACAAGAAGAGAGAATGGTTACCAAATAAAGAATAAAAGTCCTGAATATTGCCATTTGAATAAGACTTCCCATGCCTGTGTGGTCAGTGTGTGTGTGTGTGTGTGTGTGTGTGTGTATGGGGGGTGCAGACAAACACCCTCATGTAAGGGCTTAATACACAAAGGTAAAGTGTACTGGGGATTAGAGGGGACCTTGGCCTACAGTGTTGTGTGATTAAACTATTGTAATGTGTCTTTCTAAAACAAACTTGTTTTGTTGAAATATGCAGCCGGGACTAAGATAATGTGCATATTACAAATTTGCATCTTAGTACAGGATTAAAAAAAACCCCATAGGAACACTTAAATTAAGTTTATTGGTTAACTAGTTAAACTAATTAGTATATTAGTTAATTAATTTAGCTAACTAGTTTCATTTGTTAGTTTCCAAAATGTTTGTATTCCTGCTTCTCTTAACATTTTAAAAGACTCTATAATTTCTAATCCTGTATCAGAAGTGCGATGTCACAGCATCCGTTAAAACTGAGAAAATGTGCACCACCAATCCTTAATCTGACTGCAGCGCAAACGGGCGGCAGTAATCCAAGGTTTGAAATCTGTTCTGTGTAATCCATAATCTGCAGGTGCGTTTAATCTGAGTTGGGTGCATGGCTGGATGTGCCGGCGCTCGGGGGGGCGCTGACCTGCTTTGAGGAGGATGATCTGGTCATTCTGGCACAGGTCCAGGAAGCCGGTGAGCCGCTTGGCGAACTCCACCACGTGCTGGACGGCCGTGGAGATGTGCAGGGCGAACTGCTGCCACATACTCTCTGTGGACTGGACACAACGGCCAACGTGTTAGCCGGCCGATCGACACGGTGCTCTAGCGCCACCATGTTCCAGGGGTCAGGCATGACGATCAATTTGTCAATGCTGGGACGGTCACGGCCATGACGCATGTCCACTGAGCCAGATTAATTAATCTAATTATTAATAATCAGCATATAAAAACAGATTAAGCGTCTGAATTGTTAATGAGATCTGCAGAGACATTATTGTTCAAATCTTTACATTTAGCATCCAATCTATCCATCTGCCCACGAGGGTGATATTTAAATTTCATTTGCTTATTAAAATATAATACTACACAATAATAATGACCTTGAATAGCAGGAAAAGATGCTTTTATAACATTACACTATATTCACTTTTGAATGATTTCACTGCATGTCTCTTTCACCCATGAACCTTTTATATTTTCCAAATTTAGAAACAACTCAGGTGATTTCTGTGCCTTGACACAAGTACACAAAAATTTTTAAATTCTCATCATGTCCGACTTGGGTTAATCACACGGGGCGTTAGACATGTTAACCATCAAAGCCTCATGCGACATCTGTCATCTGTATCTGATTATATATTCCCATCCATCCGTCCGTCGCCATATATAGCATTGAAATGGTGGCATCCTTAAATCAACAAACTAGCCATTCCCCTGTTTGTTGTCACACCCAATAAAAATGCCGTCGTTCTGGTTATGGCCCCAGTGTCCCGGGGAATCACTGGTCAGCCGTGTGCCGCGTGTACCTTGAGCTGGAAGATACGCGTCTCCTCAGGTGTGTACACGTTCCACGTGAGACGCTTCAACTCCTCCAGGCTGTACTGACACGTCTCCAGATGGGACTTCACTGCATTGTGCGTGATCCGTTCTGGACACACACACACACACACATGTTCAGTTTACATTATGTTCTCAGCGTGCCAATAAACTGAAAAGGCCTTTTGTCCTGTTCTGAGTCTGAAACTACCGTGTCTGGGGAAAACACATATTTACTCTCCACTAAACCAAGTTCTTCCAAAGTAGTTTGAAGTCCTTGCATGTTGTTTAACTAATCACAGTCATGTTACTCATTTAAGAAATAATGAAATCTCACAAAGAGGGAGGTTGATATTTATTGCCTGTAATAACGTTATTAGGTGGTTTAGTTTTAATATTAATCTAACTCCTAATGTAGTATCATAAAAGATTTGGTTGTAATGGTTTGCCACATGATTGGGAAAGTGTAAAGTGTACAGTGAGTGCAGTAGAACTCGTTCAGCTGAGCGTGGACTCTGTGGTGAATTACACTTTTGTCTGTAATTGTACACAGAGCTGTAGGCCAGGGCGGGGTTTGTTTTCTAAACGTGGCCGCTGGCGCCCGTCCAACAGTGCATGCGACACGGTACAGTTGAACCTCAAGTTTTGCGGGCTGAATTATTTACGACTTTGTCATTAATAATGAAATAGATAATTAAATACAAACCTACTGCGGAAAATCGCAGACGGCTTCCAATAAACACCAGAACATGTAACGTGGGGACGCCATGCAATTTGTGTTAAATGTAGACAACAAATTTATAACTATGTAATAACTGGCTATTAAGAATTTGGTGGGGTGGGGTGGGGTGGGGGGGTTCTGTGGTGTTTGACCCCTATGAATGTATCGGGTCAACAGTAGTGTAGACTCTCATTTGTTTGTTATAGCCAAAAAACAATATTTAATGTGAATGCCGCTAGGCCTAAAGTGGCAACCACAACCATTGTTTCAAGGGTTAAAACGATATTACTTCATAGGTCCCTGGTGACCTCGACCCTCTCTGCATTTACCATGCAGTAGGAATAGGAACCCACCTATTTCCAGCAACGAGCAATCGTCCGACAGCGCCCCCAGCAGGGCGTGTGTGAGGAGTCTGGGCTCGGCCAGCAGCTCGTAATTGTGCCTCACTCTGCACGCCTCCGACGCATCCATGATGCTGGGCTCCGGCGAGCTCTGATTGGACGAGCCCGCGCCGCTGCTCCCGCCCCCGGACCTGTCGTCCAGCAGCTCCAGGGCGCAGTACTCGCGCGCCTCGCCCGGCGATAGCGGCAGGTCGAACAGCAGGCCGTCGGGCAGCGTGGCGATGTCATCCAGGTCGCCCAGGGCAGCGCTGGACCCCCCGCTGCTGTAGGTGCGGCTGTCGCCGCTGCCGTCTGCGGCTCCGTCGCCGTCGCGTCCCAGACCGCCCAGGCAGTCCTGTGTCAGCTGCTGGTGACGCTGCACCTCCGCATACAGACTGTCCCGCTGCTTCTTAGACATCCGCCCAAACTTCACCGCTGCAGCCGTATGGGTGGAGGATGAGACAGAGAGACAGAGAGAGAGAGAGAGAGAGAGAGAGAGAGAGAGAGAGAGAGAGAGAGAGAGAGAGAGAGAGAGAGAGAGAGAGAGAGAGAGAGAGAGAGAGAGAGAGAGAGAGAGAGAGAGAGAGAGAGAGAGAGAGAGAGAGAGAGAGAGAGAGAGAGAGAGAGAGAGAGAGAGAGAGAGAGAGAGAGAGAGAGAGAGAGAGAGAGAGAGAGAGAGAGAGAGACAGAGAGAGAGAGAGAGACAGAGAGAGAGAGAGACAGACAGAGAGAGAAAGAGAGAGAGAGAGATGTTCACAGAAACGTTAAATGCTGACTTTAAATCGACTTTCATTCACTTCACTGGGACCGACAAAAACAGCATTAGAAATCCACGTAATCCATCTAAAATGAAACTTAATCTGTTCATCTACAATCACAGTTTAATGTCATGTAAACTTCACCCACAACTTCTAATGTTGTTCTTGGTTCTCACGTTTAACAAACCATACACACATAACCAACGACCAGACTTCTGCATACCAACATGGTAGACACGTTCCCGCCGCTCTGTAACGTTTAACAAACCATACACACATAACCAACGACCAGACTTCTGCACACCAACATGGTAGACACGTTCCCGCCGCTCTGTAACGTTTAACAAACCATACACACATACATAACCAACGACCAGACTTCTGCACACCAACATGGTAGACACGCACCCCGCCGCGCTCTGTATCGTTTAACAAACCATACACACATAACCAACGACCAGACTTCTGCACACCAACATGGTAGACACGTTCCCGCCCGCTCTGTAACGTTTAACAAACCATACACACATAACCAACGACCAGACTTCTGCACACCAACATGGTAGACACGTTCCCGCCGCTCTGTAACGTTTAACAAACCATACACACATAACCAACGACCAGACTTCTGCACACCAACATGGTAGACACGCTCCCGCCGCTCTGTAACGTTTAACAAACCATACACACATAACCAACGACCAGACTTCTGCACACCAACATGGTAGACACGCTCCCGCCGCTCTGTAACGTTTAACAAACCATACACACATAACCAACGACCAGACTTCTGCACACCAACATGGTAGACACGCTCCCCGCCGTTTTTAACAAACCATACACTGTAACGTTTAACAAACCATACACACACATAACCAACGACCAGACTTCTGCACACCAACATGGTAGACACGCTCCGCCCGCTCTGTAACGTTTAACAAACCAAACAAACATAACCAACGACCATACTGCTGCATACCAACATGGTAGACACGTTCACGCCGCTCTGTAACGTTTAACAAACCATACACACATAACCAACGACCAGACTTCTGCACACCAACATGGTAGACACGTTCCGCCGCTCTGTAACGTTTAACAAACCATACACACATAACCAACGACCAGACTTCTGCACACCAACATGGTAGACACGCTCCCGCCGCTCTGTAACGTTTAACAAACCATACACACATAACCAACGACCAGACTTCTGCACACCAACATGGTAGACACGCTCCCGCCGCTCTGTAACGTTTAACAAACCATACACACATAACCAACGACCAGACTTCTGCACACCAACATGGTAGACACGCTCCCCGCCGCTCTGTAACGTTTAACAAACCATACACACATAACCAACGACCAGACTTCTGCACACCAACATGGTAGACACGCCCCGCCGCTCTGTAACGTTTTAACAAACCAACATGGTAGACACGCTCCCGCCGCTCTGTAACGTTTAACAAACCATACACACATAACCAACGACCAGACTTCTGCACACCAACATGGTAGACACTTCGCACACCAACATCGTAGACACGCTCCCGCCGCTCTGTAACGTTTAACAAACCATACACACATAACCAACGACCAGACTTCTGCACACCAACATGGTAGACACGCTCCCGCCGCTCTGTAACTCATTTTTGTTTTGATGTTTTGACTGTGTGTTTCAGTTGTTGCTCCTAAGCAAATAAAACCTGCCATATCTGCTTTCTAGTCTTCCTCTAGAACATTCTTCATGATTGCAAAAATATTCTAAAAATCCAATTCTCCCTCATCGGTGTATGTGCGCTGTAGGGTCACGCTATGCTGATTCAAAACATTTTTAAACTGCATGCATTGTAATATAACTGGTCAATGTCTAGATGCAGCAGTTACTACGGGTGTAATTTTGTTCAAACATTAATTTTGTAAAGTATCAAGAACACTGCAAGAAAGCTACAAATACCACAACATTACCTGCCTCATATCAAACGTTAGTCTGCCAACAGAAGAGATTTTTTTCTTTGTTTAATCACTGGAATTTCATTTATACTAAATTTTTTTTTTCACTTTTCCAATAATGGATTCAAATCTTTACACAACATGTTTACATTGACATCGCAAGTGTAAACAAGCCGCGTCTTGACTGGGTGATGATCTGATCTCCTTGTCATATTACAATGATCGGATGTTACTGCCAAGTGTAAACAGAGCTGTAAATCAAGTTAATTGTACCAGATGACTGAACCATCTAGCACTTCACTGTTGGCTGGCCTGTAGACATGTTGGCTAGTATACAGATTCAGAGTGATGTGGCTTAATAAAGCAGTGTAGAACCACCGCAGTTATGAAACGCATGTCTGGGCATGTCATGTCATTTGCATTGTAAAGAAAGCCTTTGACAGTTAATCACGAACACAAGCACAAACACAGAACATATGAGTGATTTCAGAACCTTTTAATCGTACCTTAATGGCACACGTCAAACATCTTGAACCCCAAGAAATTGTGCCTCATCTTTCTCTGGCTTAGTAATATGTTCAGTGTTCCCCGTTCCTGATCCATGAGGAGCCCAACACCATGATTTAGCTTAGAGGTTCCCAATCCAATCCATGTTTCTGCTCTCTCCCAACATGCCTGAATTCAGCACTTAAGAACACTGGATAGCTGGTACTGCAGAACCGTGTCTCTGAGGACTGGGCCTGGAAACAGTGTTCTGAGCCAGTAATGTTAAACTCACATAAGGCAGGTTGCAGTTTGGTTGGTGAGTTGAGTCAGTTGTGTTGGGAGCTCAGAAAGGCTAAAATCCACAGTGCTGCAGAACCAGACCGAGTGTGAACCAGACCGAGTGTGAACCAGACCGAGTGTGAACCCAACTGAGTGAACCAGACCGAGTGTGAACACAACTGAGTGCGAACCAGACCGAGTGTGAACCAGACCGAGTGTGTTTTCCTGGGCTGTGTCTGCTCTCGGTGCGCTACGTGTTGTCTTGTGCTTCGGTCCAGTTCAGCCCGAGTTCTGACTCACCATCGCGGCTCATGCCGAGCGCCAGGCACTTCTGCAGGCGGCAGTGCTGGCAGCGGTTGCGGTTGGTTCGGTCGATCAGGCAGCTCCGCTGCCTCGAGCACGAGTACACGGCGTTGTTCTGCTGGCTGCGCCGGAAGAAGCCCTGCGAAACACACATGAAAGCGTCGTTTAACCTCTGATCTAGGAACAGCTGTAACCAATCTGGTTTTTGATAGTAAGTCAAGAAACAGAGACATCAACTGGCTCCAAATCAGCTGAAAGAACATGATCACAAGATGAATGCACGTCATATCAAAGCAAAAGTGAATTAAAGATGTTTTTCATGTGGTGTAGACTGTGTAAAATCATATTTTGAGGGAGACAAGATGGGTGCAATTTTTTTACCTTGCAGCCTTCACAGGTGATGACCCCATAATGTATCCCAGAGGACTTGTCCCCACAGATTTTACATGGAATCACCTCTATTTGAGCTGTAGCAAGAGAAAGCCATAAAGCAATAATTACAGTCCTGCTTCTGAAAAGAAGAACAGACCACACTAGCGCACTGCTTTGTTGCTTCCACGACCGCGCCTGTGGCGCTGAAAGGTAATGGTAATGGTCTCTGAAATAGCGCGAAGCACACATTCATCCTGCTCGTCTCACAGAGAGCCATTACGACTAACGGCAACACAATGAAAGGGCTGAAGGGATGAAGGGATGAAACAGGAACCAGTCACACACTGTACTTTTCTGACGGAGGCTACGGTTGAACATTACAGACCAACAGCTCAGAAGATTCGGCAAAGCGAATAACCCTCCGCGGCGGAAGGCGCAGAGAAAACGGTGAGGGTACGCGCTAGGGTACCTCTGTAAACCGCTCGTTCGCCATAGGAACGGAATGGGTGATAACAGACTGACGCAAAGTGCTGACTCGACAACAGCTCATCGGCAGGCCGCCTTTCGTGGAGCCCCCGTTGAGATGCTGTTATGTACAAAGCAAGTGAGCAACCTGTTATGCAATTCCCTTTGACAGAAGAGGCCAATTATACATATGTGCACAAGCGGGGGAGAAAACCAACATAATGGGCTCCATAACAAATGAACTGTTCCCTACTCATCACCACTAACTACAGAAGTGTAATATCCATTAAATCCTCACATTGGGGTTGGAATCACCCTAAATTACCTGGGAGAGGTTAACCACAAGGGCTAAGAACTAACTGCTAAAAAGTAAAAACTTAATTAAAAATTAAAATAAGTTACATATAAAACAAAACAACTGCTCAGAAACTCATGTTCACATCTAATATGCAGCAGACATTCTCCAAATGGGCCTTCGGACTTGTTTAGTTCTGTGTCACAGGTCAGTTAATCAGTAAACTACGTGTAACGAGTGTATTATAATTATTACATAATACCATGCAGGCCTGCTTTAGACTGCATTTCATTTTCGGCAGGGATTATACGCAAACTCTGTCCTCCATTTTGTATTTCCTCTGACTTATTCGACAGCTGAAAGCAATGACCACGATATTGTATACCGTGGCATGCAATGGAAAAATCTGTAAACCAATGAGGGCCACTCCCTCCCGCTGTTTTTGAGTTATATAACCGCCGTCTGCTAGCGTTCCACAAATACAGTCATTTTGCCAAGCTCAGTCTAATAATGCCGTGGTCCCGCCCAATTTCAGCTTCCCTATTCCCATTGGCTGACGCGCACACAGCCTCGCCTGTGATTTGCAAACAGAAATGTAACTTAGCCGAACTTGACTGCCGGCCCATGTGCACTCGCTGTCCTACTGACACACTTTCCTGTTTAAAGGGGGCGGAGAAAGGGAGGCGCCCTAGCGCACATAATTTAAATAAGCTTTTCCTTTCTATCCGTTAAGGTGGAAATTGCAAATAATACAGAACACAGTAGACCTACTCTAAGAGAAAATAACGCTTTAAACAAACAAACAAACAAAAAAACATATGTACGCAATTTTATTAAACGAAAATGACATTTAATTTCTTCACATCATAAGAACCATATCAGATCGCCGTTTGGCAGCCCTGGAGTCATATGATTAGGTCCTATAACTTATTTATACTAGACTGCATCAGGTTATGTCTATTTTTGCCCTCGCGCTTTGGACCTGAACGCACAGTATAACGCTCCATAGTATGCTCACACCAGAGTAACCCCATATGCAACACCTGTACCTGGCCGAAGTGATACCGACCGCAAAACTTTCACCTCAACAATCGGCTAATGCGCAGTTATTTTGGTACCATCGTTCGGATCCTTTACTTATAAACTCAAAATGCAGGATTCTTAATTACTAAAATATGGCAATAAATCGTGATTTCGTAATAGCAAATTAGAATCAAAATAATATATCAATAGTCATCCATCAAAATTCATTCAAAATTCACTCCATTCAAAATTCAAAATTTTGCCTCTGGTATCTCAGTTTAAACGAGAAATGGTTACTAAAAAGGGTAACGAGTACTTCCCGATTTGGAATGTGTTCTACGTCTGTGGATTCTAATTGAAATATTATATTATTAGTATAATAATATTATACTATCTATCTTTACACCAAAATATAAACAGCAAAAAATGAAATGACATGAAAACTATACAACGACTACACTTTTTCAATCTTCTGTGTATTATTTCTATTGGTTTTCGCGAGATGCATGTCTAGAGTTCAAAGCTCCCTGGAAAATATTTGATCGCTCGCCTCCGACTAAAAGACTCACAGACCGCATGGGTTTGCACGACTCCGGTTAAGCACCGCCCCTCTCGCCCTTCTATTCCTCCCCCTTTTCCTCGCGCTCTGCACTGCTGTGTAATGTTCGCTGACATAACTGGGTTAGAGGCGCAACAAACGGCTGTGGCTGCTCACACGCACGGCCATGCGGGTCTTAGCAAACAACAACACGCACTCGACACGCGCTAGAACGCCCCCTACGTAGCCTAAATGTCTTTACCTCAGCGGTGAGAAACCGAAAAGACCAACTGCATAGTATGACAAGTAAACACAGACTATGTTTTCGTTGTGGTAAAATTGACCACAACGAATACGAAATGAAGACATCCCCATATTCATGTTTTGTACCATAAATAGCCTATTCGCAATTTGTTTCCCAAGTGGTCAAATTAGGAAACCATACCCTAAATATTTTCCACCCTAACTAAGGTCTACCGAAATATTAATCCGTGGCTTCTTGATGTTTTATAGTTACTTAATTCCTTGAAATACGGTATATAAAGTAACGTTGCAAATAAAAATGGGAAAATAAATAACCCTCGCCTACACGCAGAAACAGTACCGCAAGAGTCAAACTTCCAAGCGCAAGGACAGAAGGAACGCAATGGGACGGGAATGCAACCGTTATGGACATCAGAAAGTCCGCGAGGAAGGATCAGCGACCCCGCGTTACGCACTTCCAAATGCTCGCGCTTCAAAACGTCGTGACAGCGGCGTGGAATCTATGCATGTGCGAAGCACGTGAGCGGCACAAAAAAAGGGAATCCTTAAACAAATGCAGTCAATTAATTAAATACATGATAAACTAAATCTGCGAATTTTCAACGCATGCATTCAGACGAGCGGTGTGTTGTGTTTCAGTCTTACGTAAGAGAACCGGAGTTGAGCATGAACAAATTTACCTCGCATATTGACAGTTTTCTTTCGGTTTCAGACGTCCTCAAGTTGTGGAAAAAAATGCCAAGTTGGTCAGCTAGCTAGGTACCCAACGTAAGACAGCTAGCGAAATATAATCTTTGTGCTCCGAATTGGAGCATTATCAGAAAAAAAAACAATCGAAAGAAATCCTCAAAGTTGTCCACTTCCTTAAGCGTCTCTCAAGCGCAGTGCTCGTGACCCTTTCAACGAACTAGTGTTTTACTGCGCGAGTGTGTCAAACGTTAATGTTGTAGGTCCTTGCGAAGTCTCCACCTTGCTTGCGAGGACTCTCCCTGTCGTCGCGCCTTCCTCTCAGTCTATCCTGCTAACCTACTTTCCGACGCGTGGATTTTCACATGATCTCCCTTCGTAGCCTTTTACCAAAACCTCACGGGGACGCGCATCCCGTTGCCTCTTTTAAGGTGGAACTGTCAAGTCAGCGTTAGTTTACGTACTACATAGGTAAAACAACTCCCTGCAAATTAAAACGAGTGGCGTCGACGAGCACGTTATAAATATGTTATATTGTGTTTGTTTTATTAACTAAAACCCGAAGCTCGAGATTCATGCGCCGCAAACAGCTTAACTGCGTCTCTGGCCGAGTGCCCTGCAAAGCGTTTCCCACCCTAACACACCTGACTGAACTCAGGTTGAGTGTGATCAGGTGTGTTGGGGCAGGATATACCTGAAACTGTGAATGAGTGACAAACCATGAGTAACAGTATGAGTAATTATAGTATTTTGTTTTCAACATGTCACTTATCCACTGACAAATCTAAACATGTCATTAACACTAGCAAGGCTGAGATTCCTTGGTTCTGAGGACATGACCCCGCCTTCCTGCCAACCATCAGAGGCTACCTGCCAACTGTTGTTATGTAAATGCATAACAGGGATGTATTGAGGCTGTGGCCTCAGAAAAAATAAGGACCGCAAGCCCTTCAGAAACAGGATCTTTGAACGTTTCCCTGTAAAAAATCATGCAGTGATCATCCTGCTCTTCCCTGTTCGAGAAAATGAAATAAACCATTGCAACATCTCAAAAAAGGTTCTAATTTGTGTATTGAAAACATAACTGGTATTGGCCTATACGTCCGTGTGTGTGCACGAGAGATGGAAAGATGGAGAGATGGAGTGAGTGAATGTGCTGGCTTATACATTTTTGGACTAATATTTCCTGACTGAAGAAAAACAAGAGAAAAAACTGTAACCAAAACCAAAAACTGTACGGATAAGAAAAAGATAAATATTTTAAACGACAAACAAAGGACTTTTTTGAACCTCTGAGGTCAAAGTTAGGAGTAGGTTATATGTAGCAGTCTATAAGTAATGAAGCATAATCATAGTTTTTATTACATTTCAATTACCACATATATATAATACATGTGAGACATATTATAACCATTGTGTGTGTGTGTGTGTGCATGTGTGTGTGTGTGTGTGTGTGTGCATCCGTGCGCACGTTTGTGTGTTTGATTATTAAACAAAATGGCCGTTATGACGAGGAAACAGCACTGAATGCATCTGGGAAGACTTGATGATGCAATCCTCGGGTAAGGGTCTGTTATGAAACAGAGAGGAGGAAGATTACAGTAAGTAGGTTAGTGGAACACCACAGCAGCACACAGAGCGAGTGTGTGTGTGTGTGTGTGTGTGTGTTCCTCTCTCTCTCAATGGAGGGCTATGCAACCGGGTCAGTGTGTCAGGAGGACAGGGGAATAGGACAGCAGGACAACTGACGAGCAAGAGTGCAGGACAACAGAGGAGAGCAGGAGTGGAGGACAACAGAGGAGAGCAGGAGTGCAGGACAACAGAGGAGAGCAGGAGTGGAGGACAACAGAGGAGAGCAGGAGTGGAGGACAACAGAGGAGAGCAGGAGTGCAGGACAACAGAGGAGAGCAGGAGTGCAGGACAACAGAGGAGAGCAGGAGTGGAGGACAACAGAGGAGAGCAGGAGTGCAGGACAACAGAGGAGAGCAGGAGTGCAGGACAACAGAGGAGAGCAGGAGTGCAGGACAACAGAGAAGGAGTGGACGTCCACGGGGGGAGCTGGCTACAACGCCTTGAGGCTCCGATGGGCCCATGACTCCCATGAATGACGACTGGTCCTAGGACTTTCACTGGGCGGGACTGAGAAGCATGATTCTGATTGGTGATTGGCTATGCATCACATGCAAAAGAACACAGCTATAACGACACTCTGTACACATTAAAACTGAAATGGTTTTACCTCAGAGCCTAAATGGAATAAGAAAAGGGGCGACACCAAATATCCTCTCAGTCATTCTCAGTACGTTTCTAAAAAGTTAATTTGGCATTGATGTGTCTTTAAAATTCAGAACAGCATCATTACCCTCAAAAAAAATTAGACCTGATCTAATTATAACATGTTTCCATTCAGTGAAACAGTCAGCATGTACAGGATTGTGTTACCTCAACATAAAATGTAAAACAGATGAAAATAAATCAGTTACTCATGTCAGCATATTTTTAGTCTGTAAGTGAAACAACGTGCTTGGTTCACTTTTTATGAGCATGCTAATTCTGTTCAGACTGAGGGAGCAATTGGTACAGCCTATTGGCTGTTTCCAGTGAACAGTTTTGTCAAATATCAAAGCTCCACTCAGGCAAATCAGGAGCAGGAAGTCAAGTGTGTGTCTTAACATCCCTCAGTCAATACAATGGTGAAAGTTAGTATGCTGTGAAAAGCCCATTAACATTTGTTAACCAGTACGAGGGCTTTCAGAGGCTCAACTGACAGAGATAAATCATGAATCTTCCACAGAGCAGCACGGCGGCCATCTTTCCCCTGTTGTTTTCCTTTGCTTGGCACAAGCACCATCCCCCAAATGACACACTGAATAATTTCTGAATCATTCAGCACTGTGAGCGAGTCTCTGAAAATGTCTCATGGTGTAGGTCAACGTAAGCCTGCGTAACAAAGAACGAACATTTGCCAGCACCCCCCCCCCCCACCCCCGCCCAACCCCCGCCCCAACAGTACACATATTGCTCACAGACTGAAAAGGACGTCACCCCATCTGTGAGAGGAAGAGAGAGAGAGAGAAACAGCAGAAAAGACAGCAAAAAGACTTTTTGCGTCCGCTTCGATAGAAATGCGCAGTGCCATCCCATCGCGCAGTGCCATCCCAGGAGCATGTGAGGAGCATGATGACTCCTCCATCATTGCTCCAGGAAGTGATCTGTGCAGCGGACGCTTCCAGAATCATCAGAGTGCTCACAGGACCGCAAGAAAGGGCACAGCACCACACCGAGGTGCCGCTGCCATGGAAACGAGCGAATCCGCAACTGCGTGTGTGTTTGTGTGTGTGTACCATGACCAGAATGAGTCAACGACAGAAGCCATGTTAGACTGACCTATATACATGCAATCAATATAGAGAAACATACACAGCCCCCCCCCGCACACACACACACACACACACTCCCACTCTTTGCCCTATCCCTTTAAGAGCTCTTGCTCTCGCTATAAGTGCTACAGGACACACAATCAACAACTGGGCGATTAGTCCTGAACCTGAGACAACGAGTGTGAGGAGAGCGGGTGGGGACGCAGCGTCTCCGTGCGGGAGCCGAGGGAGACAGGAAGATGGCTGTCCAGGTGTCGCTTTAGAGAGACGGAGGCGGAGGTGAGAGAAGAAGGGCAAGAGAGACAGAGAGCAAGGGTTCGAGATGGAGGACGGAGGGCAGAGGGCGGAGGGCAGAGAGTGTACTTCTGCGGTGAGGGATGAGAGAAGAGGGGGCGGGGCCTGGACTGGACCACTCAGCCAATTACACGCCAGTCAAGGCTTCACAGACAAGGGAGAGACACTTACTGTAAAGGGACAGTTACTGTAAAGGGATAGTTATTGTAAAGGGACAGTTATTGTAAAGAAACAGTTACTGTAAAGGGATAGTTATTGTAAAGGGTTAGTTAATGTAAGGTGAGAGTTATTGCATTGCAAAAGATGATTCATTTCCATCTTACTGAAAGAGAGCAAAACTACAGTTTAATTACATCACTTCTAACACTTCTCCTGCTCTCCTCACTGATCTCTCTTTTTGACAATTTCTGCACTTCCTTCATTCACTCTCACCTCCATCTCACACACTTTCTCTCTCTCATCTCTACAGTATAACCCTCAACAATCTCTATCAAACACATTCTCTCCATCTCTTATTCATCTCCATGGTTGCTAGCTTTTCGATGGTATCTCTGAAGTCTGTTTAAACAATCAGCTTTCCCCTCCACTGAAGGGGAAATCTCTATAATTGTAATCCTTTTGTCATCCTATAACTTTCCTAGATCCATCTTGCGTTCTCTCACCACTCGTAATAGCTCATAGCTTTCACTGGCCCCTAGGGGTCACTGGAGAGTTGGCGTCAGAGAGAGAGCGAGAGAGAGAGAGTTAGTGTTGTTATTAATACCGAGAGTGAGAGGAGGAAGAAAAAGCCACGATGGAGACGTAAGCGAGAGTCGGAGCCCTCTGACGGAGAGCTGAGATTCGGCACGTGGGGCTTATGTAACAGCCGCTCTCTGCAGTAAAGGCACAAGGGCTCGCGCCTTCTCCCGTTACGCATCGGTATTCATTGCGGATTGTGTATGCAGTAAGCTGGGGAGATGTGATGGTTCTCTGGAAGAAGCGCTGCGATCGGAACGCACTTTAGAGCTGATAAGAGGAACCGGAGTCAAACGAGTCTCGCGTGGCATTTTACGCGTTTCCGTCAAAAGGCGGTACCCAGAAACTAAACGATTGTTTTCGTGTTATGTAACTCCCCTATAATTAATATTCTCTGAACACAGGAACTTACTGGAATACAACGTCAACTCCCTCTTATGCAGGTATAGTGAGCTACACAAAAGCTCTTTTGGTTGAGTACAGGTGTGTATCCTTATAAAAGGTAAAAAAAAAAAAAAAAACACACACACACACACATACACCCCCACACACACACACATGAAATTAAGAATCAAATTCAGTATCACCTAACGACGGGACACAAAAGCAGTTCTCTCTGATAACGTGAGTGCACACCAGAACACCTGACCCCTCACATTTGCTATTTGCCATGACCATTAGTGTTTATGGAGAACGCTGACAGCTGTCAGAATAAACCTGCTTTTGTTCCTGACGTCGCTGTTGCCATGACAGTTGTTCTGTAGTGAAGGTGATATGCCTCATCTGTTTCTTCCTCCTGGACATCTTATGAGCTTCTGATGTATCACTCTGAAGTCCATGGAATGTACTGTATGCCTGACATGCATGTGACAGAGAAAAAGAGAAAGAGATCGCTTATTTGAGATTAGATTGCTGTGTTTGGAACGTAAGGTATCGAGCGATAATAAATCGCAGGATGTTAGCAGTAGAGTTTATTCGAGTGAGTATATTTTTTTCTCGGTTGTATTGTATTTTTTTTCCAAGGCTACCAACCTATTCGTTGTACAACATTCCCTGTTAAACACGTCTCCGTGTAGGTCGGGGTGTTAGACTAGAGTGAGAAGAGCTTTGAACAAGACAGAAGTAACAGTTATATCAAATGAACTATTAATTCTTTGTGGTTTGGGTGTGATGAAGACCATCACTTGGGATGGGTACAAGTCCTGCATGGGGTTTGTGTCCTGCATGGGGTTTGAGTCCTGCATGGGGTTCGAGTCCTGCATGGGATACAAGTCCTGCATGGGGTTTGAGTCCTGCATGGGGTTTGAGTCCTGCATGGGGTTTGTGTCCTGCATGGGGTTCGAGTCCTGCGTGGGATACAAGTCCTGCATGGGGTTTGTGTCCTGCATGGGGTTTGAGTCCTGCATGGGGTTTGAGTCCTGCATGGGGTTCGAGTCCTGCATGGGGTTCGAGTCCTGCATGGGATACAAGTCCTGCATGGGGTTTGAGTCCTGCATGGGGTTTGAGTCCTGCATGGGGTTTGTGTCCTGCATGGGGTTCGAGTCCTGCGTGGGATACAAGTCCTGCATGGGGTTCAAGTCCTGCATGGGGTTTGAGTCCTGCATGGGGTTTGAGTCCTGCATGGGGTTTGAGTCCTGCAAGGGGGTTTGAGTCCTGCAAGGGGTTTTGAGTCCTGCATGGGGTGTGAGTTCTGCATGGGGTTCAAGTTCTGCATGGGGTTCAAGTCCTGCATGGAGTTCAAGTCCTGCATGGGGCAACAGCCTTCGTGACATGTGTGTGAGTCTTTTAAAGACTTTAAACACTTGCAATAAAGACCTTGTTCCTTGAGCAGAAATGTCTTAATGCCTCTTATTCTTTGTCAGCAACAGAAACAACAGTATAGAGTGCAGTGACACCAGAAACAGCGTCCGCCATCAACACATCAGTCGGCTGCTGGAGCAACACCACACCCGCTAGGTCAAGAAGGCTGCACAGGAAAAGCCTGTGCAAGATCACTTCCTGCACGTACTTCTGCTAGAGGTGTCGAGGCCGCAGTACACACCACTGCGCTGACCAATCAGCAAACAGCTGTGGCCAGAGGGCGGAGTTCGTCTTCCCATTCATATGACGAATAACAAGCAGTAGAAAGCTTTGCAAAAAATGGCAGTAAATAAAAGGTAAATGGCCATTAACCCTCAGTCAGTCGGTTCCTCAATGGAAACAACTTTCACATGATCAAACAGTGAGAACCAACAAACCATCTGATACTGAGCACAGGTTCCACAGTCTGAACAGATGTGGTATATTAGGTTTATGTTTGACCTGCTTTTGAACACATTTGACCCCTTTCTGTTTAAAAACGAAAATGACTCTCAAACCATAATACCTGCTGCAGAGCAGGACATTCGCGTTGGCTGAGACAGGGGGCGTGACAGCAACGTGCACTTTGGATCTAGGACCAGTTGGGAGCGGAGATGTACACAGCGAGATCTCAGAAATACAGAAATACAAATCGTGTAAAAAATATGTAATTGTACGGCGAGCAGGACTGCTTTAACTACAGTGATTCGGTCTCAACAAAGCACAGACCCAGGTGGATCATTTCGCATGTAACTAAGGAGGCTAAATGTGAACAAAATATCCGAGACAAGCTGGAAAATTAGGCCTAATAATATCTTAGGCTACGTGTTTCTAGTCTAGTTATCCTCGTTATTCACAGATTGACCGTGTGTGCATTCACCACAGCAGCGGAGTTGCTCGGTAAAAGGAGAAAGGTCTTATACCGCCATAAATATATAAAACGATTAGATCGAACTGGTAAGAGCGTGATGCAGATAACAGCAGACAGATCACGTGTGTTATTCATGAAGCGATAGCCCTCTGGTCCGGTGGAGGATAATCAGATTTGACTAGGCGTTCTTCACAAAGTGTGAGAACATCTTGTGATGTATGGAGGCCTTCATGGTAAGCTCCTGTGCTGTTTAATCAGGTGTTCTCTGGTATGCTGAGTATGAGGTTCTGTAAAATACAGCCTGTGGTTGTAAAGTGCAGTCGTTTGTGGCAACATGAACCTATTGTATAATAGTTAATAATTATAGTGATTAATTTTGAATGTGTAGTGATAGAGGGAATTCATCTCTTGGTAGCACAAATTATTTATTTTTTCCCCCCAATCCGTGCAGAACTGCAAACGCGCTGGTGTGTGGGTTATAGCAGACAGCCCAGTTTCCTCCACACTTACACAAGTTTAAAGTCACTGAACCTAACCACAGTCAACACTTCTTCTCTGCACACACAGTAACTGATGCATTAATAGTGTTAAAAACAGAACACATGGCAAACCAGATAAGCTGCAGGTTTCAGTGCACTGCGCTGTAAGCCGTGGTCTGCACTGAAGGATGCGGCTCCCTCAAACACAGCTGTAGGCACAACAACGCACTTCTCAGACTGCTCCTTCACCCAGAGCCCATTCTCACCAGACCTCTGACAACGGATGGGCAGCCTTCGATTTAGCCGGTCGGAAACGTGTTTTTCGTCTTGTGCTCTCTCTGCCGCGGTGACCTACTTCGGGGGGGCGTTTCAATCTCTTCTCCAATCTTTTGTCTGATGAGACTGCAGACTGTGACCACTGTCTACTCCTCTTTCTGGAGATGTCCAAGATGGAAAAGAGGGCAGTTCTGGAGCAGAACATGTACGATTCGCATGGCGGGGTTAGAGGAAGGGTTAAAGTTGAAAGTGTGGCTCAGAGGTGACAGGAAGAACGACAGAAAGAAGAAAAGTAGAAGTGCTTGATTATAGGAACGTGAGCATTGATCTTTTAACAAGGAATCCATTTTGAACGTTTCCCGGTACACATGTAGATTAGTAACACCTAGAGATGCCCGTAGGCTCATGGCTCATTGCAGTGCTCTGTGTGCTTAGTTCAGTACATCCCAGTCCCAGCCCCGTCCCAGTCCCAGTCTTAGTCCCATTCTCAGTCTTAGTCCCAGTCTCAGTCTTAGTCCCAGTCTCAGTCTTAGTCCCATTCTCAGTCCCAGTCTCAGTCCCAGTCTTAGTCCCAGTCTTAGTCCCAGTCTCAGTCCCAGTCTCAGTCTCAGTCTTAGTTCCAGTCTCAGTCTTAGTCCCAGTCCCATTCTCAGTCTCAGTCTCAGTCACAGTACAAAGAATAATTGTTTGGTCATGCACTGTGCAATACGTTTATTTGTTTAGTGCTTTTCTCATACTCAAAATTCAAGTGAATTCACATGGAGCATTTGGAGCAGATCAAGAAAGCAAAAGTTTCGTTAAGAAAGATTAAAATGTGATGAGCGATGCATCTAAATGCATCTTTATCACAGGAACCTTCCAGCGAGTGGAAACTGTGATGGAAGTTTTGTGGTCATGTACATACACAGCGACTTCCTGTCAAACCTTTGTTAAACTATTACTGACTAGCAGCTTGGAGCGACGGTAAGTTTCATCTGTTGCTATAATAATATAGATAAAAAAGAAAGAAACTAAGGAGAAAGAACTAATTGAACGAACTAAAAGAACGAAAAGAAACAAACAGTGTAGTGTGTACAAAAACGAACCGATACGTAATTTCAGTTTGACCACATTCAGTCTGGGCATTTACCCAGTGGGCTATTCGGTTGTCTGGTCTGTGCACTGAGGTGAAACGGGGGTCTCTATCGTACGGATGGTTTTCAAGGTTATCAGTGTGATTTCTAACATGGAGATGCTGGGCGTAAACTCCAGCTGTCTGCTGTTCTCCTAGCTTGCACCGTGGTAGTCAGCAGTGAGGTGGGTTGCAAGCTCAATGAACTTCTGCCAAATGCTTCACTTAACCAGTCATGGTTTTTCCACTGTTTAACACTGGAAAAACGTCTCCATGTCTCTGAGGCAGCTGAGCTTTGGCAGGGCTGTGAGCTCTTTTGCATGGGGAACTTGGTCAATTGCTTTCCTCCAAGTCTGAGCTGGCTAGTTATTGGGCAATATCTTAACATGCAAAAATTCTTCCGGACTGGGTTACCCAGAAGCATTACAACACAACGGGTTTCAAACCTTTTTGGGGTATTTCGGTGTATTTCAGAGAACCTTCAGTCTCTCTTTTCAGGTTTCAGCACTGTGAAGCTTTCGGGAAATAGGAACCTGTACCGTTGTCCAAAACTGTCAAGGTGAGGGTAGGTTACCAGGGGCTGGTAGCGCTAGTGGGGGTGAATGTGCTTTTGTCTAACTTGAAATGGTGAGAATTGTAGTATTTCAAATTCGAGTGCCTTACCATTGCATTCGAATTACTCAATTTTACTCCAAAAACTAACAAACAAACAAAAAAGAATCCGACAGTAACGCTGGAATTATAAAAAATATTTGTGAAATAATTCTTATTTTATCCACAAAACTAAGCAATAGTAGGTTATAAAAATAAGGTAGCTCTGGTAAATTTGTTGTGTCCTTACAAAATATGTACCCCCCCCCCCCAAAAAAAAAACTAGGGTGACTTATAAGAAGTGGCCTAATTTTGCTTTGAGAAAGATTTTGTTGCAATGTCTAGTAAGATAAGTATCCTATATTTGGCCATTGTTAAGTGCTTTCCTCATTATGAATAGGGGTGCTCAGTTATCAAACAATGTTTTGATATTATACCCTTCAGGGGTTTACCCTTCATGACGGTTCCTCTGTTCTTCCTCATTCCATCCACCTTGGGTCTCGGGGCATCTTTGCTTCTGCGGACATCCCAGACTCCAATGAGCTTGAGTTCAAAGTTTGTTCCTGTGCCGCCATCATGCTGTCATGGCATCCCGCTCTTCCTGAAGGGCCCGCGGGTCATTCAGGTTCTGGGGTACAGAGTTACGAGCCTCTACACGGCGTCTCAGCTGTTCCCGTAGGTGTTCTATGATGTTCATGTCTGGAGAAAGTGCAGGTCACTCCATCTGGCTCGTGTGGTGACAACAGGGGCTGATCCATACTGCTCCTCTTCAAGTCCCCAACAAAAGGATACTTTTTAAAAGAGATAAATTGTTAAAGAAGCAAGTAGGCCTACATTTTGGTTCACTAATGTCTTTTACAAAGTGGGACGTTACTTCTCGATGATCTATTGCATGTGAACAACATTTCACTGTACTTTCCAGAGAGGTACGAATCAGACCTTCAGATCTGACTGTACATTCTTATCAGCACATCTTCTGGTTTGAGGTTTCTATGGAAGCCCACTCTTTCTCAGTTCTATAAACTAGTTCTCCTTCAACCGTTGTCATGGGGCACTGTCCCCCACCACCCCCCTAGAACTGCCACTGGTTAGCACCCACTTCACACATGTGGTTTACTAGAACGTATGAACTATATTGCTCACTTATTACCTGTTGAACGAAATCGTCCTGGTTGCGGTCTAAACGTAAAGCTAGTGACCCCTTGTGGTCTATTTGATATATTACAACTTTGCAACAACGAAACGATGTGGTTGGGGGTGAGAAGGCGGTCGTTCTGGAGTAGCTTTACAACAAAATGCGTCAAGAGTCGGCCTTTATGTACAGGCCAGGCAAGGTGTCCTTAACCAGTGGTACAAATACTTGGCAAAATGCAGTTAGAATATTACAGAAACATTTTGTTTATTAATGTTTTGAGAAACACTCTTTTGATTACATCTATTTTTGATATTCAATTTTGATATTTGAATAATATTTTGATTTTAAAAAGACCTGGAAAGTATACAAGAATCATTTTAAGGTAATTTTGTATGGAATTAGTACTTTTTTGTTTTTTGCAAATTATGTTTTTCCTATAGAAAAAGATGTTTGTCTCAAAGCAACAATAAAAAAAAAGAAAGAAACAGAGGCAAAATTTAATTAGGTAGAAATGTACTCTGATCTAATATTGATAGTGCAGTATATTAAGATGTGTGATAGCCATTAACTAAAACTAGTGGTTGTTACATAATACACAATATTCTACAAGTTTACAAGTTGGCTATTAGAAAAAGCTGAGACTTCATAGAAGACTGTAAATTAAAGGTTCAGTTAACCATTTCTTGACTAGACCTGATGAGTCTGATGATCTGCTTACATGTCCATTAATCTCTCTCCTGGTCCCATTTCAAAGTGCCTAATCTATAGGGATTTTATTCCTACTAATTCTCCTCTGGTTACTTTTGTCTTAGGCAATGGAGAATAACGCCAGCATGGTGTGCAACAGCAGTGGGCTTGTCGAGGCAGTGGTCTACACACCCGTCTTCATGGCCGGACTGTTGCTCAACAGCTCGGCCCTCTGGTTCTTCGTCCAGCTCCGCTGCTGGACGGACACTCACGTCTACATGTTCAACCTCATCCTTGCTGATCTGCTGCTCGTTCTGTTCCTGCCGTTCCGGATATACGACAGCGTTTACTGCATGAAGCGCACGTACTTCTGCGTATTTTTGATTGGGGTGCATTACTCCAACATGTACATCAGCATGTACACCATCGCAGCCATCAGCGCCCACCGCTTTCTGGTGGTCAGATTCCCCCTGCTGGCCAAAGACTTGGACACCAAGAGGAAGATGATCGCCTACGTCGTATGTGCTACGGTCTGGGTAGTAGTCATCGTGATTTGCGTGCGTCTTCTTTATTCTGTAAATCCAAGTGACCTGAGGACCTGTTACAACCGGAATCTGCAAAATTCCAAACTGTCTAGCCTCCTGGTAGTGGAGATAGTCGGGTATCTCCTGCCAATGGCCACTGTCGTGACCTGCTCGACGGGAGCGATGTGTACCGTGAGGAAGGCGGCGGAAAACAATCTCCAGCACGCTGAGGAAAAACACGCGGCAGGCCGCCGGAAGGCAGTGGCCATAATCAGAGTTAACATGGTGGTGTTTCTTGTTTGTTTTACTCCTCTCCATGTTGCCTACTTGCTGAGACATAATTATAAAAGCCCTGAGCACTTTAGTTACGTCTTTTTAAAAGTCTCTCAGTGGATAGCGGCAACCAACTGCTGTCTGGATTCGGTGGGATATTACTTCTTGTTGAAAAAGGTTTTACAAGACAGGAACTTGCCTTCGAATGATCAGAGTTCAACAGTGACTGGTCTTCACAATGTAGCTGCATCTAAAAGAGTGAATACGCTTACAGTTCCTACCAAGTAGAAAGAAGAGCTTCTGCTTAAAGGAGCAATCAGTCTTTTTTATCACCATGAAGTAACAATGTTGGAAGTGATTATTACTTTTTTAATATAGTGCAGCTCATGAGAAATCTTTGTGAACTTCAAATGAACCAGTATTTGCTCCATACAGCTCTGAATGCCGCCATGATTTAAATATACTACTGTGATACACCCAAGCCACTAGGTGTCAGTATAATGACTGTTTCATAATGTGAAGAAGAATCTTTGGAAAATAATGTCTTATTTCTCCTTCAAGATGTGATGATTATCTGAGATGTGTTTATTAATGTTTGGTACATACAACTGAAGAATATACAATAATCATATTCAGTTAATTTAGTATAGAATACTTCTTTTTTACTGTATGTTGCATAAAGCATGTAGAATTAGTAGCACACACTCAGAGGTGTTTAGCTAGACATGATAACACTGTCAATTTGGTTGCAAAACCATATAATAAACATTCCCCATATCTAAGACTAAAGGCTTCAAAGGGACTTTTCGTACACAAACCTATGCTTCATTACACACGTTTGTGTAGCACCAGCAGCTGTGTGCTTTATGTTTCAGTGTGTTCTCTGATCTTTGGCAGCTATGATCACGTTTGTAGACTTTTCATTGCGCAGACTGCAGGCTGCAGGTCTGTATACGGAAGGCCAAAAGGCTCACAGTGTTCTGGTCCCTCGGACGGAGACAGGTTGTTTGGAAGAGGCAATGTTCCATGTACCTGTGATGTTGGGACATTAGACACCCATGGACTAATAATGTACTGCTGCACTGGACTTTCTAAAATGTAAATTGCCTTTATTTTGACAAAATGGCAAAAAGTTTTTTTTAAAACGTGCTAACGAAGGCTGCCTTACGAAGTCTCGGCATTCCATGATAAGGGTTCTCTTTTTCTGGTCTCTAGAAGTTAAACATGACTTCTTTACGAAAGAAGTAAAGAACCCTGGCCCTGACTAGTCAGTGAGTATTAGTGATAGCTTTGGCTGGCGTGTAGAGAAACGCTTACACGTGAGTGTGTGTGGACGTGTGTGTTGTGTGGGTGAATGTTTCTGTACTTTGCAGTGATCCTTCAGTAAATACCTGAGGTGAAATCAATCTGTGGCTGGCAGTAACAGTACGACACCGTCACCTGGCCCGCAAGCCCTGCGAACTGGAGCACTCGTAGTCAAAGCTAAAAACAGAACCGGCATTAGCAAGACGTTTAAACGCAGTGCTCACAAAAACCGATCGTGCGAGTTAACTGGCATCCCTGTTAATTATGTGTTGTGTGATTGACACAGATCTAATTAACTTAGACGTAATCGTTCAACACATCATTTTCTAGTGCTGCAGTATTCGCGGCCGTGCTGCTATGGTGATAGAAATCTCCATAGCAACAGAGGGCTCAGGCTTCTCCTCTATAGACGCCACTGCGGCCTCTGTTGTTCGGTCGGTGTCATGCCAGGACACAGCGCTTTGCAGATATATCCGAACTCGTTTAAAAAATAAATAATAAAACAGACTCACAACAGCATTTTCCTGTGCTCAGAATTCTCCTAAATGTCACAGACCCTTCCTGGGCTAACGGCTCCTCTAAAAACCATACCGTCCGAATTAGAAAATGCATAAATTATAGAAATTCCATTTAATGTCAAGCAGCGATTCCCAATTCTCAATTATTTAGGTTATGCAGATGAACAGAACCAAAAAAATGAACAATCGAATATTTTATTAGAATGAAAAAAATATCCATGTCAATTTACAGGTCAAAGTAAGTCTGTGCACACCAACATTTTTGAGTTGTGTGTGTATATGTGTATAACGGTAAGTTTAAAGGTATATTCATATACATGTGTGATGTTTAAAAAACAAAACAAAACCCAAAGCGTTTGCTTTGTACATTCCCATACATGTATTTTCTATACACAGTGACTTGAAAACAAGATGTGCAGGTTTCAGATTCAGTATTTCAACTATATACAGTTTGCCGAGTCGTGGCCCAGAAATGACTTTCTTGGCCCTTCAATCAGAAATGTGACTCAGCAAAATGCGAAGTCATCTTAGGAAAGAAAAATACAACAAAAAGCAAACAAACAAACAAACAAACAAAAGCTTACAGCAAGGCAGTCTGGAGGCTAAAAAATGAGAAGTCAACGTCAAACCACAGGAGAAGACGCGGCGTAGAGGCCTATCCTGCCGTCATGCATCGAACCGAGCTGGTCAGATAATTTGGAACCGCACAAATAAAATACCTTCGTGCTCGGGTCCAGTGACGTGTTGTCCGTTCACGATCACGCGGTATCCTCTGTCCGTTCTCAGAGCGATCTGCAGCTTCCCCAGGACAGAGTAACGGAATGGTCGTCACGGCCGGGACCGGTTGAATATTCCTCCCTTAGGATAAGTCTTTATTACGGTGGCCCACAGAGTCGTAACACAACAGCAGCTGTGAAGCAGATGAAAGCTGACAACACACATTACCAGGAGTAAATATCCGCCAAGCTTAAAAATGCAGCAGCACCGACACATTAGCTGCTGGCGTATTAACACTGCGACTGCTCAAAAATGAAGATGACAATACAAAAGACGTACATGTCCAACCTGAATGAGCTTAGAACAGAATGTAAAGGAATGATATTAAGAAAAGTCCTCCTCACGTCGATGACAAGCTGTTGGCTAGACAAACCTGACCAGCTGTGGTGGCGTGTGTGTTTGTGTGTATGTGTGTGTACGTATGTTTGTGTACGATTATCATCATCTGACAGAAATTTTGCATCTCCGGCCGTAATTTTCTTTGTGTTCAATATGTCTGTCCTCCTGTAACTAACCCCGAGGGCTTTTCGAAATGTCGACTTTGGGTTACTGCATTTCTGATATGGCTTAATATTAATTCCTTGACAAATTTTTTAAAATGTCTCACAAATGCATCTGTATTTAACGGCCAAGCTGTCAATGAATCTATTTGTGTTCAGTCATAATGCTGTCATACCACAATGTTTGTTCTGTCTGCTTCACAACTGCTGCTGTGTTGATGTCCCAAACCTCCTCCTCCCCCTCCTCCTCCCAACTGCCCCCCCACCACCCCCCACCGCTGTGGTACATATGCCACAAAGAATTCGAAAGTAAACGCAAGTGACACGACAACACGAACACTCCAAACCTTACTCGGAGTCTAAAAATAAAAGAAGACGTTCAGTACAGTTAACGGCAGAATTAGGAACAAAACCATCTGATGCCTTCTGACACAAAGAGACATCCTGTGAAATACAAAGCCTGATTTTGGCACTTCATTTATGGCGTGTCGTGGAACTGATACTCCGGAACTCGGACTGCATTTGCAGATGTCAGCATGAACATGGTCGTCCAGCACGGCTACTACTGTGTCTGCAGATGGTTTGTGTTTGCTGTACTGTGTGTACGTGTAACTGCTGTACTGTGTGTACGTGTAACTGCTGTACTGTGTGTAAGCTCGAGGGGTTGAGTTCATCTTTCTCTTGCTGACTCGTAGGGCTGTGTATTGTGTACTGGCAGATGTCACTTCCTCCCTGGGGGTGCAGGTTCCTGTGCTCTTGACCTGTGAATGAAGGAACATGGTCCTGCACTTCCTGTTGACTCGGTCCTGATTCTGTTTCCTGTATTTTAGAACTGACGGCTTTCGCATGGTGGCCGAGGAGCAATCACAGAAACAGATGTGTACTCTTCCCCTCCCTCACGCTTTAACACACACACACACACACACGCACACACACACACACACACACGCACACACACACGGGGGTGGTCTTGGCACAAGGGAATGTCATCTTATGCCTCCATGAGCAAAGGGAAATTACAAATACCTTCTTTGTGTTGATGTGAAACAACTTAATCTTCAATATATTTGAACAATTTTTTAAAAAACTGCTACAAACACAACGAGTGTAGCAGTTGCATTTGGTGGCAACATTCCTCATCATGTCCGTTACGGTCTGCTCCCTGTTTTTGACCTGACTGTGAGACTGTGTGACTGTGAGACTGTGTGACTGCAGACGAGCCTGAGGAAGCACACAGGTGTCAGCTACAGTGTGGACGGGATTTCTGGGTGTTCAGACCTGTGTGGCGAGGAGAAGCACAAAATGGCGGGAAAGCAGAACGTTTGTAACCGCCCTCACTGACGAGCAGTCCTTCAGAGTAAAGTGCTGCCGCTCAGACTGTGCATAATGCTAGCGCTAATGCTTGTACAGATTAGCGGTGGGCCTTCTGACTCTCTGTGAGTAAGAGTCACGTTATTCCGACACAACAAACAACAAGAATACAGTAACTCTGCTCTTCAGTGGTCCAATACCCCCCCCCCCCCCAAAAAAAAACAATAACACAACACTGTAAACCAGCAGGCTGGACACGTGTCCACTTACACACAACACACACACCATTGTAAACCAGCAAGCTGGACATGTGCCCACTTACACACAAACACACACACACACACGCGCACACACACACACAAACACACTCACTGACAGACCATGTAATCAGGCGTGAGGCTTGTACCAATTAAATTTACGATACACCCTGTTTTCAATCATCCCTGGCCACAGTGCACGCGTGTGTGTGCACTTCAGCGTGTGTGTGTGTGTGTGTGTGTGTAAGTGGACACGGTGCGTGCCAGGGACCTGGCGTGGCTGCCACGCCGGCACGAGCTTCGAAGTGCCACTTTGGAAATCTGCTTGTGCCAGTGTGCACGTGTGCCAGTGTGCACGTGTGCTGACGGCAGTGTTCTACAGCCTGGCAGGTGCACGTGAGCCGTGCCAGAGTCCATGCGGCAAGAGGAAGCAAGAGCCTCGTTTCCCCCCCAACCCTGTCCAACAACCCTGCCATGTGCTTCCAGGATCCTCCATCTGTAAAGCATCAGCTCCCAAAAGACACAATCTAACCATGAATAAACCAAAAAGAATCTTTTTTTTTTCCTCCCCAGGAAGAGGGACGGTGCAATTTAGGTGTGTATGTTCTATGGATTATGTGTGGTTTCCATATTTTTAAGTGAACACATATGGATAAGCTACCCTTCTCTGACCCTAATCAACCTTATGCATGTCATTCATATGGCCAGAAATTCCTCACTTCTGTGTGTGTGTGTGTGTGTGTGTGTGTGCTCCGGCAAGTGAGGGGTTAATACAGAGGAGTCAGGTTCTGTAGTCTTGAATAATATATAATGCAGAAAAGTCCGCCTGCCCCTGGCTTGCATGCTGATGATCTTGGTGGATACATTACGCTCCTTTTCAGAAGCTACAATCTTCCAAACTGAATAGGCTATGGATGGTTTTCCAGACCAAACGTTACCCTCTTTTCATGGTGGGTGTTGTGGGTGGTGGTGGTGGTGGGGGTGGGTGTTGGGGGAGGTCGCAGTTTTCAATAGTCTGCAATACAGGCATCTTCTCATGGTGAATTACAAAATAAAAGTCCCCGTATCGGAAAGAAAATAAACATGGAACAAACGAAACGGCACAGCTGAGTTTGGAGAATTATCACTCCCTTAACACTCGGACTCAGTCCAGTCTCGGGGTCGGCACCGTCTTCCTCCGCTCGAAGCGTTCTCATTGGCTGTTCCATTTGTTCCTTTTCTTCTGGCACCTGGACTGTTTTGACCTCGTGCCTCTCTCAGAGTCTCCTATTTGCAAGACAGCGAGTCACAGAGCACGAACCGTGAACCGTCTCCTCCTCTGTGGACAGGGACGGACGCCTTCACATAAGAGTTCACATGATGGTCCTCAAGAGGTAGGTCAACACTGTGTCCTTCATCTCAGCGTCTCAGCGTCGGACGGGCAGGTCTACTGTACAACCGCACAAAGGCAGGAAACCATGGCAAACTCAAACAGAGCCAGAGAATTCGAACTTTGGGAGTTCAAACATCTCGACACTTGTTTTTGAAGCCTTCCAGTCTCTGCTCGGAGAGCTACTAGGAGTTCTTGAAGTTAAAAAGACTTGTTGAGACTTTGAAACTCATCTTTATCTTTGTCCCATCTCTCTCTCTCTCTCTCTCTCGTTCTCTCATCAAAGCATTTGGTGTGAAGGGCTTAGCTAGCACAAAGCGCATGCTCTTCAGTTTTTTCTTCTGCTAACCACACACACACACACACACACACACAGACACATTGCTACCAGGTCCTCCTCTCCCTTCAGTGCAGACAGTTCTGACATGTCGCTTTGCATTGTGGGTCTGGAGCAGTCACTCCCTACAAAACTCACTATCTCACTGTCCAATTACATCCAGCCCCCCACACCCTGAAAAACACACTGTCCAATTACATCCAGCCCCCCCACACCGAGCACTCACAAATAGCATATTTCATAAAAACAGAGAGAGTGTGTGTGTGTGTGTGTGTTTGGGAACAGACATGGATGTTGAGAGCAGAGCTGCACTTCAGTGCGTCCATTCTGCTGATGGGTTGGAGGTGCGTGTTCAGCCTCTCGATCCGCCGGCCGGCCGGCCAGACAGAACCCGGCCAAACGGGCTGTGGAGGTGGCGGGAGTCCGGCTGCGTGTGTGTGGACGGGCGGTGGCTGCGTGCGTGTGTGTGTAGCTGGGTCCAGCTTTCACTCCTCTCCTCCTCTGCAGCGAGGGGAGTCTGATGAACGGGCATGTCCAGGGACTGACAGCGTGATGGAGGGAGCGCGAAGACACGGAAAATGGACTCGTGGAAGAGTGGGGGAGAGAGAGGAAAAGAGAGAGAGAGAGGAAGAGAAGGAGAGGAAGAAAGAAAGACGGAGAGAGAAACAGAGAGACGGTGCCGGCCAGATCCAGCTGGTACCGTGGTGGGACTGGGGCTTCTGGCCCCTCCCACGTTCCCCTTCACCACTTCCTCCTCCTGTCTCTGCTGTTCTCTCTCCCTCCTTCCCACCCTCCCTCTCTCCCTCTCTCTCCTGCCCTCTCTCTCTCTCTCTCCGTCTCCTTTCACTGGCCCGAGGGGGCGCGTTCGCCGCCCCCCTTGCCCAGCAGGTGGCCGAACTCGGCCAGGTCCACGAGCCCCCGGGAGCCGTGCAGCCCGGAGCGGACGAGTCCGGCCGGGTGGGTGCCGGCCGGGCCGTAGTGGAGGCCGGCGGGTGGAGCGGCGTGGCTGCTGTAGATGTAGCCCGTCTCGTGGGTCCAGCGCAGGGCCTCGCCGCTGTACTCCATCTGGGTGCTGGGCGCCGACACCACCCTCCTCCGGTCGGGCGAGTCCTGGGGAGTCATGGGGTAGTTGTAGTCGCCCGCCGACTTGCGCAGCAGCGTCCCCGAGCGCACACCCTGCTCGCGGTACTTATGGAGGGAGACGTAGCGCTGGCGGTCCGCCGCGTCCTCGTGCCGGCGGTCCCCGGCGCCCTGGAGGAGCTTGGAGCTGAGGAAGATGGCGGAGGGCGGCGGGGGGCACTGAGTGCCCGCCGGGCTCAGGAACGTCTGGCTCTGGTCCCAGCTGGAGCCGGAGTCGGAGAGGCGCAGGCCGGGCGCGTGTCGCTTTTGCTGCAGCGGTGTCTGCTCGGGCGTGGGGAGGAGCCCCGGGTCCAGGTCGCCCGCCTTCACCCAGCCGTTGGGCATGACGAACAGGGTCTCGCCCTGGGCGCGCGGGCGGTCGGGCGCGCTGCGCCGCGACACGCTCATCACCGAGCCGCTGCCGCTCGACCCCAGACCGCCGCCGTCCTTCTCGCCCTTACGCTGGCTGCCCGCGGAGGAGGTGCCACTGCGAGAGCGCTGCCGGTGCTTCTGGCCCATGATCCAGCACACGGCCAGGCCCGACAGCGCCGCCCCGGTGGAGAAGGCCGAAACTGCGGCCACCACCAGCAGGTTCAGCGTCACCAGGCTCTCTGGCTCGTCCATAAAGCTCTCACGCAGCAGACCTGCCGGGGCAGAGATAGCGACAGTGAGAGAGATAAACGAACACAGAGAGATATATAAACAGACAGAGAGCGGGGCAGAGAGGGGCAGAGACGAGAGAGAGAGTGAAACCGCATTCAGCCCCAGGGAACGGTATAAGCAGAGCACGTAATAACTAAGGACTATGACATGGCTTGTGTTGACATGTTCCAGAACCATGACACGTTGCCTGGAGCGAAAACACACACCACGTGTCATTCATACGGGGTTACGGAGAGGCAGCTGTGGGTGACGTCAGACGTCACCGAGCTCCCGGTCCACGTCAGTGCTAATGTTATTGGGATTTCAGTGGATAGTTACTTCATTAACCTTTAGAGGATTACCAATTAGAACAAAATCCACCAGAAGCGCCATTGATTTAAGAGCCAAACAGCTATTTTTAAGGCAACAACAACAAAAAAAAAAAAACGGAAATGCAATCCATCGAGTGACAATCACAGCACAAACGACAATGCAGGGGCCTCGTCCGAGAGCTCGTGAAATGAACATTAATGCATTTACAGACAGGCACGTCACCCTTGGTGACTGTTGCCAACCAACTGCTTGGATCCCCGCCAAAAACGGCTGGAAATGGGCATCAAAGCGCTTGATGCTGGGGCTCGACCTGTGAGTGCTGCCTGCTGACGCACAGCTGGTGGAGGAGGTGGAGGTGAGAGGACGGGCAGGGAAGAGCGAGGTGTTGGTGTTGGTCACATTCAGAGGAGGAGCCCAGAGAAGAGGAAGCGGCTTGGGCACTGACGGAGTTCCTCTGGTTCTTCTGGTTCTTCTGGTTCCTCTGGTTCTTCTGGTTGCTCTGGTTCCTCTGGTTCCTCTGGTTCTTCTGGTTCCTCTGGTTCTTCTGGTTCCTCTGGTTCCTCTGGTTCCTCTGGTTCTTCTGGTTCCTCTGGTTCTTCTGGTTCTTCTGGTTGCTCTGGTTCTTCTGGTTCTTCTGGTTTCTCTGATTCTTCTGGTTCCTCTGGTTCCTCTGCTCCCACAAGTCCTTGCTTTGTCTGAACAGCAGCCAAACGCTCGCCAAGCTACGCAATCCAACGGCTCGTCTAGCAGCGCACAGGAAAGGGTGCTTTAGAGTTTTATAAACATAATCCTAATCTATGATAATATATTCCTAATCTATGCTAATCCAGGCCCAGGGTCATTTCATGACTTCGAGTGACTCCCCTCCATTCAGAGAGGAGAGGAAAGCATTCCTCTCCTCTCTGAATGTCACATTCCTCTACCCCCCACACCTCCTCTCCTCCTCTCCCCCCCCCCCCACCTCCTCTCTCCTCCTCTACCCCCCCACACCTCCTCTCTCCTCCTCTACCCCCACACCTCCTCTCTCCTCCTCTACCCCCCCCCCCTCCTCTCCCCCCCCCCTCCTCCTCCTCCCTCCCCCCCACACCTCCTCTCTCCTCCTCTACCCCCCACACCCCCCCCCCCCTCCCCCCCACACCTCCTCTCTCCTCCCCCCCCCCCACACCTCCTCTCTCCTCCTCTACCCCCCCACACCTCCTCTCTCCTCCTCTACCCCCCACACCTCCTCTCCTCCTCTACCCCCCCACACCTCCTCTCTCCTCCTCTACCCCCCACACCTCCTCTCTCCCCCCACACCTCCTCCTCCCCCCCCCCCACACCTCCTCTCTCCTCCTCTACCCCCCCACACCTCCTCTCTCCTCCTCTACCCCTCCACACCTCCTCTCTCCTCCTCTACCCCCCACACCTCCTCTCTCCTCCTCTACCCCCCACACCTCCTCTCTCCTCCTCTACCCCCCCACACCTCCTCTCTCCTCCTCTACCCCCCCCCACCTCCTCTCTCCTCCTCTACCCCCCCACCTCCTCTCCTCTACCCCTCCACCCCACACCTCCTCTCTCCTCCTCTACCCCCCCACCCCTCCTCTCTCCTCCTCTACCCCTACCCCTCCCCCTCCACACCTCCTCTACCCCCCCACACCTCCTCTCTCCCCCTCTACCCCCCCACACCTCCTCTCTCCTCCCTCTACCCCCCACACCTCCTCTCCTCCCTCTCCTCCTCTACCCCCACCCCTCACCTCCTCTCCTCTCTACCCCTCACCCCCCTCTCCCCCTCTACCCCCCACCCCTCCTCTCTCCTCCCCTACCCCCCCACACCTCCTCTCTCCTCCTCTACCCCCCCACACCTCCTCTCTCCTCCTCTACCCCCCCCCCCTCCTCCTCTCTCCTCCTCTCCCCCCCCCCACACCTCCTCTCTCCTCCTCCCCCCCCCCCCACACCTCCTCTCTCCTCCTCTACCCCCCACACCTCCTCTCTCCTCCTCTACCCCCCACACCTCCTCTCTCCTCCTCTACCCCCCACACCTCCTCTCTCCTCCTCTACCCCCCACACCTCCTCTCTCCTCCTCTACCCCCCACACCTCCTCTCTCCTCCTCTACCCCCCCACACCTCCTCTCTCCTCCTCTACCCCCCCACACCTCCTCTCTCCTCCTCTACCCCCACACCTCCTCTCTCCTCCTCTACCCCCACACCTCCTCTCTCCTCCTCTACCCCCCCACCTCCCTCTCCTCCTCTACCCCCCACTCCCTCCCTCCTCTACCCCCCCACCCCCCTCCTCCTCTCCCCCCACCTCCTCTCTCCTCCTCCCCCCCCCCACCTCCTCTCTCCTCCTCTACCCCCCCCCCCCACACCTCCTCTCTCCTCCTCTACCCCCCACACCTCCTCTCTCCTCTACCCCCCCACACCTCCTCTCTCCTCCTCACCCCTCCTCTACCCCTCTACCCCCCCCCACCTCCTCTCTCCTCCTCCCCCCCCCCCACCTCCTCTCCTCCCCCCCCTCCCCCCCCACACCTCCTCTCTCCTCCTCTACCCCCCCCCCACACCTCCTCTCTCCTCCTCTACCCCCCCCCCCCTCCTCTCTCCTCCTCTACCCCTCCACCCCACACCTCCTCTCTCCTCCTCTACCCCACACCTCCTCTCTCCTACTTGAACCCTCCTGGTAGACCTTTACCTCGGACTCCTGCAGGGTCTCGGATATAAAGACGCTGCACAATGCAGTGGAGCCTCTATTCAGAATCCCATTATGAAAAACTACACCTTGTGATGGCTTAACGTCTGAACACACACACACACACACACACACACACACACACATTTGGAACATACACACACACAATCAAAGTATACACACACAGACACACAAGTCAAGGGGGAAGAATGAAGAGTATTGTTGAGTGTGGATGGGAATCTTATAAATCTTATCGATGTCAATACTGTCCATTCACTCTCTGTCTCTCTGGTATCTCTCACACACACACACACACACACACACACACACACACACCTCACTGAAGTACCTGAAGTACCATCGTGCCTTCGCTCTCCACCTCAGCTGGAGACCCAGTCCTGCCGATCACAATCGAGCTCTCTAGGAATCAAACTCTCCGTGAATCAAGCTCTCTAAGAATCAATGTCTCCTTAGGAACTGTGAGGGGGTTTGAGGGTGAGGACGGACCTACAGACCAAGGCACCATTGTACTGCAGCTCCAGGATCCCGCCCCAATAAATCAATTAATCAATACATCTAAATCAATACATCAGCTGGTTGCTTGATCCCTGCCTCTCTCTCTCTCTCTGTCTCTCTCTATCTCTCTCTCTCTCTCTCTCTCTCTTTTCTCTCTCTCTCTCTCTCTCTCTCTCTCTCCTTTCCCCTTTTGCCCTCTGCTTGCATATAATCAATTTAAAAGGAACTCCCCCCCCCCAAGTGTTTAACCTGCACTTTGCCTCCATGTCCAGATCTATCGTGAGGCACGAGGTTCTTCTCGACCTTTATGGATGTTCTTGTGTCATTGGGTGGACATGGCCGCCTAAGGCATCACGCCTCACACAGTAATCACACATGTTGACCAGTTATAACTGAAACATTTATGGAGAAAACTCCTCCTGCTGAAAACCTCATTACATTCTAACAATAAACGCTTTTCGAGGCGCATTTCCATGGTTTTTGTAGTAATAGGGACCGATCATTTTGACTATTGCATGATATGCAATTTTTGACTATTACGTAACTAATACTTGAATATACCTGTCTAAGCAGTGTAGTTAAGGTTCAGCTACTGACCAAAATGCAGACACTTAAACAAATCCTGGGCAGTCATGGTCTGGTGGTTAGGGAACCAGTCTTGTGACTGGAGGGTCGTGGGTTCGATTCCCAGGCCTGAGGCCATGACTGAGGTGCCCTTGAGCAAGGCACCTAACCCCAACTGCTCCCCGGGCGCCGGGCTAGGGCTGCCCACCGCTCTGGGCACGTGTGCACCACAGCCCCCTAGTGATCACTAGTGTGTCTGTGTGTTCTGACTGCACAGATGGGTAAATGTGGAGGACAAATTTCGATTGGGGTGAAAATCACAATTGACAATGTGGCTTGACTTAACTTAAATTCAAATCAACAGGATGAAAAAGGTTCACGGTTCACTGAGGAGACGCCAGCGACTGTGAACTGTTCACATGAACCACAGGTGGGTTATATGAAAAAGGAGAGACCGGCATCCTCTTCTTCTGGGCCAGTGGTTCTGAATCTTAGTGTAAGCTAGCTGCCTGTTCTGGGCCAGTGGTTCTGAATCTTAGCGTAAGCTAGCAGCCTCTTCTTCTGGGCCAGTGGTTCTGAATCTTAGTGTAACCTAGCAGCCTGTTCTGGGTTCTGTTTGAGCAGCTCTGACATAATTTGCAGAGGTCGGTTCTCCTCCCACTCCAACACACCTAAATCTGCTCACTGGATAATGACCTAGTCCATAATGAGCTGAACTTTGTGTCAGCGCAGGGAAAATACAACGGCTCATGACCATAATATCGACAAGACATTCTTTTTCGTAGAAACACATTCCACGAATTTCATCTATTCTCATAATCAAAACAACTAGAAGTGGAGGACTCCATACTGCAATTCTCAAAATCCCCACATCCTCTGTGTTCGCCCTTAGCCTGAGCTTCCCTGCCACACCCGCTAATCAGCATGGCTCACGGGTTCACGTTCGCTAGTGAAGTAGGGAAGAAACACAAATGCCCCAAGAAGTTGGAAAGTACAAGATCCGTCCCCCCCCATGAGCTCCAGGGACACTCCCACATCTGCGAAGCCCCCCACCCCCATCCAATAATCACCTCGGCTGGGACCCGCCGGCCCACCACACGCCCCTCGGTCATGGTCCGTCTGCTCAGAGCCTCCCAGCACTCCGGCTATGGAGCCCCGTAGACCCTCATGCTTCCAGGGCTCCCTGGCGAACGGTGGAATGGAACCGGAACCGGATTTCTGGACTCATCCACCCGAAACTAGGACAGAGCCCGACTGAGAGGAGCCCGATTCGGCCGCGACACAGAATTGGGTCGACACGGCAGGGATCCAGGAAACATGCAGTTACTTCCCCTTTGTTTTTCGGTCTTTTCAGAACCGAACACAGTTGCAAAAGGCCCGGGTTGTCATCTCCGTCCCTCTCGCCGTTCTCCACCCGTTCTACACCCTCTCCACCTCTCTCCACCCTCTCCACCTCTCTCCTAGCTCCTCCAGACTTTCTCTTAGTCAGAGGACGACTGATCCGTCTTGTTGTCGGTTGCTGACGCTGCTGTGAAAGGCTTTTGGGGAAGGTCGCCGTATATAGCAGAGGTCTGGCAAGGTGAACGCGGACGAAAGCAGGCGAACTGCAGGAGTGTGTGTGTGTGTGTGTTTGTGTGTGCGCGCACGTGTGTGTGCATGTCTACAAAAAATACATAATGCTGAAGCCAATGTTGTTAGAATACACACATCACAACAGACAATAGACCAGCTAAAACCCAGTACTTTTTTTTGCATTTACGATTCTTAACAGCAGGGGTTCCATATTATGATAATGATATTATGTAACTGAGCTCTGTGCAACACTATAACATAAACAACTTACCATCACAGTCCCCGAGATGTGTGGTGTTACCGTATTCAACATCCTGCACAAAAGGCAGTCTGCAAAACACACAAGGGGACAAGAAAGGGGAAGAAAAACAGCTCAGATCCTGCGCCGCCGAGTCCGTGTTGGAGGGTCATGTGGAAACACTGCAGTGTGTGTAGCGCGCGAGTCTCACCTGGTCCCTGGTCTGAGGAGAGAACAGGTGCTTCCTCTGGTCCAGCCGCAGTACGGATCTCTAGAGGAGATGCAGTTCCTACACACACACACACACACACGCACGCATGCGCGCACGATCTGTAGCAACAATATCGCTAGCAAAGCGTTAACCCTCAACAAAAGCCCACAAGAGCATGAGGACCCCAGGCTTCACATGCTCTGTGCACACACGTCATCAGGACAACGCGGCAACAGTCGGCAGGGAGAAGCGGAAACAGAGCCAGCAGGCATCCGTGTGCCGCCTCTGTGATCTGGGCACGGACACACACTCAGCTGCCGCCGCTGGTGTAGGACTGTGACACGCGGCAAGGTGAAGTCTAGCCTGGTCTAAAGATAGCACTGGATGTGTGTGTGTGCGTGTGTGTGTGTGTGTGCATGTGTCTGTCTGTCTGTCTATGTGAGTGTGTGTATGTGTGTGTGTGTGTGTGTGTGTGTGTGTGATCATGTACAGGACACTGCAGCAAAGAGAATTCTGACTGCAAGGGGGTGTGGCCTGAAAAAGTCCCAGCAGGAAGTGCAGGAAGACCACACCTCCCCTTAAGACCCTAAACAGAGAGTAACCGGCATGGGGCCCCGTAATGAGAGCGTTCAATTAGGTTTGTGCTTGGGCCAAGACTAGCATGCAGGGAATGTATCAGAGGGGGTGTGAGGGTAGTGTCTGCATGTGTGTGTGTGCGTGTGTGTGTGTATATGTTCAGACGCTGATTGAGCAAAAACTATTTCTGTTGAACAGTGACATATTACTTATAAAAGACATACAAAAGTGTGTGTGTGTTATATTGGTGTCTGTGTGTGTGTGTGTGTGTGTGTACTTACTTCATACAGCGTGAATGCAGATGGCAGCGGGCTACTGGTAGTCTGACCACACAGGAGTGGAAGGCCATTAGGAGGGTGTGACTGGGAGTGTCTAGGGTGAGAGACAACGGCTGACGCGCCTGTGGAGACTCGTCCTCGCACCTGCACACACCAAACACCTATAACTACCACACTTACCCACCCAAAACAATCACCTCCACACCAAATAAATACCTCCCAGCACTCTTAAACACAACACCCTTAAACACCTATTAATATTCATAAATGCCGCAGCCCACACACACACCAGTCCATCCATATACAACATCCCATATAAAAACCACCCAGTAGTTAATGCTAAATAAACATAAACATGCACACAAGCCACACATTAAATAACGACACATTTATTCTAATACCAAACAAATCATAAAAATAAAAGTTTAATGATCGTTTAAAAAATATCAAATCAACACTGCATTTATGCTATTTTCATTAATTTCTGAATAGAGTTTAATAATACTGCTAACAGGCTAGGAATGCTATAGATGCTAATAAGCTACATTAACAGTAACATTAACAGATTGTACACTTCCGTTTACACCAGGTACTACCACTACAAGTACCTGTACTAGTACTAAAATATCTGTACTACCACTACAAGTACCTGTACTAGTACTAAAATATCTGTACTACCACTACAAGTACCTCTACTAGTACTAAAATATCTGTACTACCACTACAAGTACCTGTACTAGTACTAAAATATCTGTACTACCACTACAAGTACCTGTACTAGTACTAAAATATCTGTACTACCACTACAAATACCTCTACTAGTACTAAAATATCTGTACTACCACTACAAGTACCTCTACTAGTACTAAAATATCTGTACTACCACTACAAGTACCTCTACTAGTACTAAAATATCTGTACTACCACTACAAGTACCTCTACTAGTACTAAAATATCTGTACTACCACTACAAGTACCTGTACTAGTACTAAAATATCTGTACTACCACTACAAGTACCTGTACTAGTACTAAAATATCTGTACTACCACTACAAGTACCTGTACTAGTACTAAAATATCTGTACTACCACTACAAGTACCTGTACTAGTACTAGAATATTAGACTTCTATAGCGCTTATCAGTACCCGAAAGATGCTTATAAAATATTACAAAATCACAAAATAAACACAGAGCCAGTATAAACATAGTGACGGGACAACGGGACGGCTACAGGAACAGAGGCAGGGCAACAACTGAGGCCTGGGGCAGCTTGAGGGCAAAAGAGGAAAGCTGTATTTTGTGGTTGGATTTAAATGTAGAAAGGAATCCGGACAGTCAGTGCCGAGGGTGGGTGCTGTTCTAGAGAAGGCTCCATCACCAAGGGTGGAGGTTTGAAGATGGGACAGCTAACAGATCTGAGAACACAGGTGGATGTTTAGGGGTGGAGGACCTGGGATCACGGGTGGATGGTTAGCAATGGCGAGAAAAGAGGGAGTGAGATTGTTAAGAGCCTTGAATGTGAGGAATTTTTTTTTTTTTTTGATGAATGCAATAATTTAACAGAAGCCAGTGGAGATTACATAACACGGTCTTGATGTTCTGAGGTGACCGGGTTCGAGTTTAAAGACGGGCAGCAAGATTTCGGAACCATCTGGAGTTTGTGAAGTATGGGGGAGTTTACGCCATGGAGAAGAGAGCGGCAATAATCAAGGCAGAGCAACAGACTCTGCAGCAGACAGAGGGAGAGATGGTCTAATCGCTGCCATGATGCAGACGTGGATGAAAAGAACTTAAGCAACAGCGTTAGCGTGAGCTACAAACGTGAGGGCTGAATCAAGGACGACACCCCAGATGCTGGAGCAGGCTGGAAGGGAAAACAGTTACATCGCCAACGGAAAGAGTTATTGAACCAGTTTGCCTCAGAGGTGATTTAGAGTCATGAGAATACGCTCAGTCTGATCAATTTTAACAGGAGAAAAGGATATTTCACCCAGTGTTCATACACAAGACTCCGGTTGCGTGAGAGGTGGGTTATTAATCGATTTAATCTACATATAAATGAATATCCAGTTTAAAGCGATATGGATAATAAATGACAGAGGTCCAAGGACAGAACCTTGAGGGTCCCACTGAGAAGAAAAACAGAAGAAGCATGACCTGAGGGGGTAATGAACTGTTTCCTATCTGTGATGTTGGATGTAAACCTGTTAAGAGCAGAACCATCGGTACCCAGCTCACGAAGACTGGTGAGAGAGGACTAGAACGAGCAGCAGTGTCAAACGCTCCACTTAAATCGAGTAGGATAAGAATTGACAGGGTACTTGTATCAGCAGTTAAGAGGAGGTCATTAGTAACTTTAACGAGGGCAGTTTCGGTACTGTGGTACGGGGGAAAATGGGACTGAATGGATACAAAAAGCATTTTGTTGTGTAGATAGGAGCTGGGTGGCAACAACCCCCTCAAGAACTTTGGAGAAAAATGGAGGACTGGAGAAAAGTGAAATTATGACCGTCTAGGTCCGTTTTTATTTTTTTAGAATGGAACATTCTGGAACACGACCAAGGAGAAGCGGTTGGTTAATAAATGTAATGAGGTGTGGCACTTGGACGGGTAGATATGCGTTAACAAGAGCTGTGGGAATGCATGAGGAGAGTGAGCAGAGGTAATGATATCAGAAATCGTTTTAAAAGATGAGAAGCAGGATTTTGAACGGTTATTGATAAAAGACAGAAAAACAGGGAAAATGGGAGTAAGCCTGACTAGTTTGGGCCACTAGAGAACTACAGATGCTAGAGATTTTGTTTTCAAAGAAATATGAGTGCATGTTTGAGGATTTGTTTGTTCAACTGCCGTGTGGCCTGCTGAAGGTCTTATCTAAACTGTGTCATGACCTGCTTCCCAATCCCAGCATGCAACTCTCTGAACTTCTCATCAGACAGTTATTGCCTTTCATCTTCAAAACAGGAGCTGTATTTTGATCTACTGCCCACACGTTTGCACAAACACAGGCGTGCACACACACACACACACACACACACACACACACACACATGTATACACACGCAAACTGTAATATGTGAAAATGAACAAATTTGTTTACCGTTGTTCATTTTTTGACATTTTTATCTGCTTTCATTTATTTTTTAACTGCATGACTTTAAAGGGATTTTTCAAAGTAAATTATTTCCACTCAGCGAAGGGCTGTTTTCGACTTTTAACGTTAAACATTATCAACAGGCCAACAGGCGAATTACAGCGAATTTTCAGCCAATTGGGTAGAAATAGAAATGTCTTCAATCTGTGAGGGTAATCTTAATCTGACCTCTCTGGATTGTACCCCTCCAGTTCTTCTAGAAAGACGTTACTGGTGGAGTAAGGGCTCTCCTTGCTGGGCATGATGAGGAATTTAAGGACGGTCCCCCTGGTGGACCCGAGGAACACTACGGTTCGGTTCTTGTGTGGCCCGGCTTCCGTGTCCACCACCATGGTGTTCAGCTGGTACCTGGACGAAAGACAGGAACAAAATCAACGAAATGAAATGAATAAAATAAAATGAATGGAACTACCGACTAGAAACTAAACTCAGTGTTACATATATTTGAGTTTGGGCTTAGCGGGCTACGGTACTGTAACAGCAGTTCAGCACATAACATGACAGAAGTGATGAGAGGGCAGGATTATGGAACACAGGAGATCAGCAGCAAGGCGACCTGTACTTAAAGTACATAAAACCACCAGGGAAATAGAAGTGATGGCCTCTTCAGTTTGGTAGTTTGTGAAAGCTAAAATGTCTATACACATTCAATTTACTAGAGACCCAGACACACACACACATAAAAGCGCACCTACGCACACCCACTGATTCCCACATACATACACACTCATATTGTGTAGACTGTGATTGACCTTGAGTAGACCATATTTCCTAAGGGTCTGTCCCTGAGAGCATTTCAATCAAAATTCCATTTACTGGAACCCTTTCAGAAGCAGTGACGCTTTCAGCCAGAGTCAAAGGTCAGAGGTCAACAGCCCAAAGGATCCTCTCCCCAGCACGTTGAAGACTCACACTTCCTCATTCATCTCCACATTGTCAGGAAGGCAGTATGCACGCAGGGTAGTATACTGTTCACCTTACCAAGTGCCCTGACCCCTGAGCTATCGTACCCAAGGCCTTCAGGTTCACAGATTTAAGATGAACACACACGGCTAATCGTGCCCGTTAGCACCAACTGAAACCCTAGTGAGGAGTGAGATTTTGTCCCTGCAGTGGACAAGCAGCATACCTGACCATCGTTTTGACTATCCAGGGCTTGTGTCCCAGCAGAGGAACAGCCTCGTCCATCAGAGGGTGCGTCTTGATGAAGGTCAGCACCTCATCGGGGAAAGAGGTAGAGGAGCTGAACCTGGAGCCCTGCCCAGCACAGCCTCCGGGCCTACACACACACACACACACACACACACACACACATACAAATACACCCACACACACACACACACACAAATACACACACAAAACTGCACATGAACAAAGGCTTATTTGATGGAACAGAATTACTCCAAATGACAACATACATCCCCCTAAACTACATTTCGCGCTAATATCGATTTTATTGAGTCATATGAAAAAGCAAATTGTCATATGCAAATTAGGCAAAAAATGTTAGGAAAATGTAGCAGTTCAATTTAGAAACTGAACTTCTATATCTTTGTCAAGACAGCAAAAGGCCCTCCTACTCCGTAGTGACTGTAATAAAACTGCTCCTGAAAATGAATATGGCGGGGATACTGCCGTATCCGCAGTACGTCACATTCTTGATATCGCCTCCGGTGAAGTGGGAACAAGCCAAGACATACGCTAACAAAGTAATTGTGCTACGCGCCTCCCCTAATATATTTAGAACGTGTCTTGCTCCTGTCACTGATCACCGTGGTGAAATGGCTCGTGCAGTGAGTGGTTAAGAAGAGCTCCACGCGGGCGGAGCCGGGGGGGCGGAGCCGGGGGCGGGGCGTGAGGGGCGGCGGTTTCCCGGGGTTACCTTGGCCTCGGTACCAGCTCATCCGGCACGGGGGTCCAGATGGATTCCGGCGACTTCTGCTCCTTGAACCTGCCCTCGAACACGCGGGCAAGCTGCTGCATGTCGAAGGCGCACACCGCAGAACCGGGGATGCTGGGAAACGGCACACAGAGGCAGCTGCGGTTAGCGCGCATGGGCGGCTTGATGGACGCTCCGATTGCGCTTGGGGCCCTGACCCCCCCAGCTACCCCCCCCACACCGCCACGCAGGCATGACCCACGCGCGCGGACACGCAGGTAACCCAGGTAACCCAGGTAACGCAGGTAACCCAGGTAACGCAGGTAACGCATGCATGCGCTGTCGCAGCAGCCGCAGGAAGAAGAGTCTGCGCAGGACTGCGCAGTTTGCTTTCCTCCCTAAACAGATCATTAGGCCTCCAGCAAATCCCATTACTGAGTGAGTCAGCGCCAGCGCTGGATTGTGTCATGTTAGATTAGCGAAAATTTGGGCTACAAAACATATGGCACTGCTGTAATATCTAGGATTATTCACACTCATTCCAACATAAAAACCATGAAACCACGTGTTGTGTGTACCAATGGAATATGGCAACCTCTGAACTAAAACAGCATATATTTTGTAAGTAAGCCATTTTGAAGATGTACTAGGCTTGTTTCCATAAAAACACACATTCAGATACTCTTGGTTACATTCAGGCACTGACATACATAACTGACAGAATACAGATATATCAATCTGAGAGTTGGGTCTCCTTTGAGCAGCATATAGAATCAAAAGGCGTACGAGTTCCTGTTAGGGCAAATGCAGAGGTTTTGGATGGAAGGTGGGGGTGGTCTGTGTGGTGGTGGGGTGGTCTTTGTGGTGGTGGTGGTCTGTGTGGTGGTGTTGTGGTATGTGTGGTGGTGGTGGTCTGTGTGGTGGTCTTTGTGGTGGTGGTGGGGTGGTCTGTGTGGTGGTGGGGGTGGTCTGTGTGGTGGTGTTGTGGTATGTGTGGTGGTTGGGTGGTCTGTGCGGTGGTGGGGTGGTCTGTGTGGTGGTTGGGTGGTCTGTGTGGTGGTGTTGTGGTATGTGTGGTGGTGGTCTGTGTGGTGGTTGGGTGGTCTGTGCAGTGGTGGGGTGGTCTGTGTGGTGGTATTTGCAGTAGAGTTTGAGATCTGATTTTGGGTCCAGGTGTCCTCCATGTGGACCAGGGCAGACCAGAACCCCCAGTTCCCCAACTGGGCTCCATCGAGTTCCCACCAGCACATGATCCCCTGGAGGCCCCGACCACACTGGGGCCTGACGGCCTGGTTCAGAGCTCCGCTCACATTTCAGACCACTTTAAAGCCGCTATCCCGGCCTGAATCCGGATGAGCCGGTTCACAGCTATTTACATGCCGTCTATCTTAATTACACGCAATTAAAGTGCGTGTATGTAATGTAACTGTTTTAGCACTGGGGAACAGAGTCCGCAGGACGGTGAGCTGCGCTATCCCACGAGACTCTGTGTGTGTCCCAGTGGTCGCGCTGTCACTGTGAATGACACTGTCACGGTGTCACCGAAGCGACGATGGTTCACCTGCTGCCGCTGCACCCGTTTCCCACACGCTGTCAGTACAGTATAGACAACTGTGAGAGAGAGAGAGAGAGAGAGAGAGAGAGAGAGAGAGAGAGAGAGAGGGAGAGAGAGAGAGAGAGAGAGAGAGAGAGAGAGAGAGAGAG